>VXBU01003160.1:311799-356799 GCA_013400315.1 Bombycilla garrulus | reverse complement strand
ATACAACCGTGAGTGGAAGAGCATATTCAATTCCAAAAGGAAAGCATCTGGCAGCATACCAAGGTAACAGCTATACTATCTGCATAGAACCCATATGACACAGCCAGCCAAGGAGGGAGAAAACATGAAAGCAAACCCACTGAGGATACCAGTGCTTCAGGACAACAGAATAGCTAAGAACACTTATACACACAGACTAAAATAATGAAAACTGTCCACCCACATGTTGACAATGGAAAAAAACATATGGGAACAATAAATACCTTATCTCTGAGAAAATTCATCTCCACAGCAAAACCAAAACAGAATACACCATGATCTGAGAAGGCAACAATGACTGCTCACAGATCACAGCAATTCAGAGGAGGCAGGTGAGAGGCAAAATAACTTCCTGACTTCAAAGAAGATTTTGCTTCCCTGCTTTCTATTTTGCACATCACGTGTGTGTTTTATTAATTAGCTTTTGGATGCGATTTTATCTTTAATTTCTAATAAAAGCTGAACAAGCATAAATCAGTGGACACAATGACCAGTATTCTTAAGACGCTGTGTTTACACTAGTGGCTCGAATCAGAAGAAATGTCTTTTCCTTAGATGGCAGTGTCACAATCTCATGGTGTACGAAATGCTTAGCAGCACTTTGGAAATGGGCTGGTAGCTGGAACTCCTGACATCCCCTTACTCTGAATCATGCAGTTTGCAAAACTCCAGCTTGTTACAAGCACATGATTTTATTATATTTATAACCAAGTCCCAAGACTTTGTTTGTAAAAGCTTTTATACCTACAAATGAAAATATGAAACAAACAACAGTGTTTATAGAATTAGGGAACCGATAGCTCCTGTGAGCAGCCAGAAATGATCCTGAACCATACAGTCAGATGCAGTTACATGCACTAAGCTAAGGAAAGCAGCCCTTACACGTTATTCATTTCTCTGACTCTCTTAAAAAGAAAAACTGTAACACACATCTGTGACCTAGCAACAAAATGGTTTGAAATACTTTCCAGATCACTGAACTGTGCAATACCTTTAAAAATGGGATGACAAAAGGTCGCAGTGGGAAGTTAGTAGCTTCTTGCAGTTTGGAATGAAATTCTTCAATTGTCAAAGTAGAATTCTGTAGAGAAAAAAGAATTCTGTCTTGGTGACAAAATAATGAAAACACTTAGCAAGAGAAACAGTAACTGAAGAACTCAGAAATTGCTTAACAACTTGATATTGGTGAGAGAATTAAGAAAAGCATGCTTCATATTAAATGATTACCTTATTAAAATACACAAAGGGAAGCACAAGCATCTCAGACATTCAAAGCCTGTTGCTTAGAGTACAGTTTAAACTCTCAAGTGTAAAGCCTGCAAAGGCTTTTGCATTTCAAACATCAGTTAAAGTGTTTTTTTCAACTTTTTTTGTTTTAATTTCACATTTTTGTACTATTTTATTTTGAAAGAGGACTGTTTACTATGTTCTAGGCTATGTAGGAAAATCATTACTTTAGAGATGAAGTCATAATCATGAATTATATATTCTGGCAGGGTTGACTAAAGGAATAGCATGATATATGGATTTTCCCAAGGAAAAAATCCTAATTTGCTCCTCAGACCTCAACCAAAGTTAGAAATGAACTGTACTTAACAGAGGGAAAGCAGTTTATATCCAGAAATCACTGGAATGTGGATGTTCCCAAAGCCATCTTCAGCTTTTACCAGTTCCCCCTTCCAAAGAGAACCGAGTGACAAGCAAAATGCCATTAAACAGATATTTTGAATATGGAAACAAATGGAGAGCGAGAGTCACTAATGTTACACTGCCAACATTAAACTTCCCTTTGACAGAGACCCAAGTGAAGGGGCAGCCACAACTGTCAGATAGGGGTTTGTGAAGATACAGGCAAAAATTGTGAAGTCACCCCTCAGCCTTAGTGCTAAACAGTGCTGTCAGTCTCTGCTCCAAATAAAATCAATGGCAACTGCAGCTGCTCAGAACAGATGTAAATTAGAGCACCACAATAGCATCTTCCCTAGTACATCCAATTACTGCTGAAGGAAATACGTGGGAGACAACAATGTCTGACAAAGAGAGGACTTTACTGGGAGTAAAAAGAATTCTGGTCCAGATTTCAGTTTACATACAAAAGGGCAGCCCAAGTTGACAGACGTAGGTAAGAAAGAGCTGAAATTTTTATTAAGCCATACCATCACATAGAGATAACCTTATCAATAAAGTGACTTAAGTAGCAGCAGTGCCTCATTGGGTTCATAATTGTTTGGTTCAATGATACTGAGAAAGGGTTTCACACTGCATAACTGCAGTCCAAACATACTCAGCTCACCCTTTTAACCATAGGGACTACATGTAGAGCTCTCTCCTTTCCCCATCCAACTAAACTAGGTGAGTCAAACCTATTTTACTACATTACAGGATTCAAGGTATGTCTACATTAGGGGTACAGTCAGTATAGAATGAAAACCCTCTCACACTATAACAATATACTGGCAAAAATAGTCAAACCTATACCTAGTAGAGAACAGCTGCCATTTGTGGGGAGCTAGTCAGACTATTCATGTTAGCTCTGTCAGCAAGAGCTGGGCTTCACTCTTGCATGTCTGGTATCCCTGAAGTATATTGAATGCAGTGCATGTGACCCACTCATTTACAAAATAAACGCATCAAGCAAGAAAGAGGGGAAAGAACAGAAAAAATACTTGCTTACCACAAGTCCTAGCACAAGGGTACGCACTCTCTCCCCAATCTCTGGTGAAATGTCATTGCCAAACTGCTGTAAGGTTGTAAGAAATCTCTTCAGTTTGCTGAGCTGCCTAGCTCCACAAGCTGGCGGTAACTGCTGGTTAGCCAGAGAGGAGGAAGAGGAAGAGGATGGCCCATTGCTAAAGCCATTAGGAGGAGATGGAGCTCCATTTAACGCTGTTGGTGAATGGCTAGTGCCATTGGTTACTGAAAGAAAAAGAGACAGAGGATAAAATAAAGATTGGCTTTGGGGAAGAGATAGAGAGAAAAAGGAGACAGAGGGGAAAATCCATCAGCTTATGTTTTCTGCACTTGACCTCAGAATTAATTAAGTTGCACAATCAAAGATAATTAGCCTTTAGACAGAGCAACAGCCTGCAGTTTATATCTATTTCCCAGTAGCTGGTGCTGAACACTGTAAGGACTGGAAATAACAGCAGCTGCCTCTCACACAGCCCCTTCAAAATGCTCCTGGACCTGAAAAGCATCATTTGAATACCAGCCTTTTGTCAGAGGATTTTAAAAAGAGACAGAGGAAAATGGAGAGAGAAAAAGCATGAGTGCATGTATGATTGAAGAACAACAACAATAAAAAAAAAACCTCTTTGGAGTAGAAAAAAACATGCAGACATATTTCATGAAGCCTCAGTTTATCTCTGAATATTTTTACTCGTGTTTTGTACACACAACTGACAGCTGTGTTTATAAAACAGGACTTTCACGTTTTAACCTCACACCACCCAATGAGAAGGTTATTTTTTCCAATACAGATTTCCTAGCTGCTAACATATGGAGCACACAAAGTTGTCTGTGCAGGTACAAATGCTGCCAATGCTCCGTGTGTCCTGAAGCCTTGCAGCAAGGGCATGAAGCTGGGCTTCAGAAGACTTCTCAGAGACCATGAGCAAATCTCCCTGCTTTCACATGCCAGCACCTTTATCTCTAAAAAAGATAAGAAAGCATTTCCCTCCTGTTACAAGGTTGTTGTAAGAATAACTATCTGAAGTACTAAGCATTCAATATTTATGGCAACGAGATGCATGCAGACATACTGAAGACAACAAAGAGTTTTTGGCAGCAATTTCGGTTTGATTCTTATCCATAGTCTAGAAGAGAGCAGAAAATCAAACTGAGGACATCCTCTTCCACTCAGGTTAGTTGGAACAACAACACTCAAAGCACGTGCTGTTGAGGTTGAGTCTGATTTGCTAAAATGACAGCAAACAACAGGAAAAAGGATGGCTCCCTAGAAATACAAGTGTGCCAGTGACTAGCAGGTGTGGGCACGCAGCACGTGACTGTATCCAGCAGCAGCTGCACTCAATGGGCCATCACCCTGGAGACATTGTCTGATTTTATTTTTTTTTTTGGAGGAGTCACTCAGAACCCATCCCAAAAAACCATCAAAAATCAGAAACTTGTCTACAATCAAAAATGGATCAGAATATTAATTTAACCTCTTTCCTATTTAAAAGCACAACCAAAGCAAGGTAGCAACTTTAAATACTTTTAATGTTTCTCAATGAACAGCCTCTCTGAAGCCAAACATCCCATTCTCATCTCATTTTCTTCATCAATTGTCCTTATCTTTAACCAGGAATTCCTTTTTCACCTACTACTAGCTATAAATCACCACCCTATTACCATATTTAAATCACTGCCACAAACCTTCGAAGGAATTTTTGTTGTCCTAGTCACTGCCTTCCAGAGGCACTACAGAAAAAGCTATGTGAATTGTTATTTAACCTCTGCTTGTGTTTTATTCTAGTTTTTGATTGCCTGTTCCGGCTGCATGGGCTAGTGAGAACAAGGATTGGGAAAGGCAGGAATAAAAAGAAGCTGGCCTCAGCAAGTTCAGCTCCCTGTGAGGCTCCAGCCACACTCCGGGGGCTGCAGTGGGGTGAGGTATCTGAGTAAATAAATTGATCATGATTGCAAGGAACTCACAGAGCCAAAACTCATCCTACCAGGAACTTAGTAAATGAGAACTGGGGAGAATAGCAACATGTCCTGCTGATCCACCCTGACACCACCCAACAACTCTGTCACCTGTAGGGGGCTGCTCTAGGCAGAGGGTGCTGGGGCTGTGATCAAGAAAGCAGAGAAGTGTGGAGTTGATTACCTAGGATAGATACAGGGAGAAGAAAGGCTGGTAAAGATTTCTCCCACAACAAAAGAAATATAGAAATAGTCCCATGATTTCAGTGCTTTCCTTATAATATCTGACTTTGCCAATTGGCAAAGTTGTGCATAATTTCTAAAACAAAACCATGTTGCTAATCCAAAAGAATTTAGCATTTAAAATTTCAAACTACAACACGTCAAGAATTTTTAATCATCTAAACCAAAGAAAACAAAGACATTCTAGACCAGAAAACAAGTCAGATCTTTCTGGCCTGCAGGCATTCCTGCTGTAGTAATAACAAATGTAACAGACACTCTGACAAAAGTGACTGTTTATTGTACAAGCTGGAACAGATAAGGCCAAACTCCAAAATGTGACAGGGTAAAAAGCAATTAAAATCAGGGTTTTTTAGAGTTTTTGTCTTCAAATAAGGAGCCCCAAAAATCAAGCTGCGGTTCACACACCTTCCAAAGTGCTGAACTCAAATAAACAGAAGCCTTGTGAGGACTGTAAGAGTGATTGAAGAACATTGTCATATTCCTTTTATGACTGCCAAAGATCATCCTGAACTGTTGGCAGGGCATCACACTGGAGAGCTTAATCTGCAGGAACCTGATTCTGGAAAAACCTAGAAACAATTTAACTTCAGACTAAAGCAGCTCCAGTGTGAAGCTCCATCCAGGATGATTCAGGTGCTGGAGTTAAGAAAAACAGACAAATCTTTGCAGGATCAGGGTCACTGGGTTAAATGTGAGTTTATGTGAAGAGCTGGCACAAACCCTCCTCACTGTTTTAAGTTCAACATAAATTGTCAGGACAGGGCTGCCTGGGATAAGTAGTACAGAGGCCTCCAGCTGGCCTTATGCATAGTGGTGAATTTTAAATAAGGCATTTAACAGAGAGAAAGGGACTAAAACAGACATAGGCAAGACAAATAGAAGATGCAGCCTTCATTCTGTTTAGGCATATGTATTCTACTGTTCTGAAAATGTTTTATTTAAAACGTGACATGTAAACACATTGTCATGTTTATACTATTACAAGGCGGTATAAAAGAGACCAAAAAATTTGCAGCTAAATCTTAGTATGAGAAATGTGCATCATTTCATGGCTGTGAAAAGAATAGTCCAGACAATGTGCCAGATTCAAATCTCAGTTATGCTGATATGAATGCAGCATACATCAAGACTAGTAGAGTTTGTTATATGTTTACATCCATAAGCTGAGACAGAGATGCAGCCCTAAGTGATTTACAGAAGTGGAAACAGACTAGCAACCTCTAGATAAAAATCATGAAAGGACTTTAATTTTGGTTTTATATCAATATTAACTAGACATTATATAGCAGTGAAATCAGAATTCTTAACTGAAACATAAGCAGGAGAAAGATTAGGATTTTTTTCATTATGAGTTATCTCCACTTTATGAATGAAATACAAACAAACTCCATGAAGTTTCTATACAAAAGAGAATGGGATAGTTTAAACAACATAATGGCATGTAAGAGAAGAAGGTTTTCTGCCCTTCTCACAAGAGGGCTAACCTGAACATTAAGTACATGGGAAGCTAGAGCTCACTGTTCTTTGACACTGTGACCAAGCAGTCAATGAAATAACAACACAACTCTGAGCTGAATGTCTTAATACCTTAAAGATGCATTAATTTGTTGTGAACTTTGTTTTTCTTATTTTATCCCAATACAGTCAAATTGCTCCTGCCACTTCACGCACATTTCCCTTCACCTGTTTTGGTTTCTGACACACAGAATAGAAAGAAGATGGAAGAAAAGGAAGAAAATATGACTAATTACACGTTGTGGGCGTAAATGAACTGGTTCTTGGAGCTCCTTGGGTAGTGGGAGGAGGTGGCATGGTTGGAGGCGTCAGCCTGGATTGTGTCTTCACATCCACAGGTGAGTCTGGCATTGTGGAATGCTTCTCAGTGCGATCTGCAACACACACCACAGGAACACACCGGTTTATTTCCCCGAGCACACCCCCTCTGACAAAAACTTAAAAGCTAAAGCAAGAAGTGAGCCATTTCAGCATCTGCTGTGAAACATTACACCTGATTATCTACTCCAGTGTGTTCTTCCCAAATTGCATCATCTAAACCTTACTTAAGAAGGTGCAACACAGATGGCAAGACCTCATTTGTAGCAGTGCCGCATTATCTTTTGTTTTTATTTCTAGCATGTGCAGATGCTACTTCCCAAGCACTCCTGGAGCTGCAATAATGCCACCTCCCTTCAAGGCTCTCATGATAGCCAGGAGGAAAAAATAGATGAAGGGACAGGAAGATAATAAATCCCCTTATGACATCTCTTCCAGAACTAAAACCTAAAGCTCTTTAGTACAGGTGAGATATTGGGTAGAATATCGGTTGAAGTCAGCTCCCCTCATGTGTCTTCTCTGTACCACCTTCTGCCCTGTCCTTTGCTTCTCTTTGTAATCTTATGTTAAACTTACGCTAAATACACACACAGCCTGGATCACTTTACTGCAGTGTCCCTGGTTATTCTCATATTCACCAGAAAAATAAACACAACGTGCCAAAATTGTATGTCAATCATCTCATACATACAAGTGTTTTCAAAAAGCATGTATGTTTGCACCTTCACATACGAAGAACAACTTTTAATGCTCAAAACCTGCAAGATAAGCAGGAACATACCTCCCCAAGAAAATAAAACAAACATAAGGCAAAACCAGGAAGAAAACTTACACTTCTCTTGCAACTGAAGATCTAAATATACAACACACGTGATATAAAAGCTACAGAAGTGCACGCTTTTTTCCAACATCTTTTTGAATGACACTACCTTAAGTTTGGGGTTTTTTTCACCATCCAAACCCACATGTTTCGTTTATTAAGAATGGGCAAAACGTAGCAAAATTTACCAGCTGAAGGAAAAATTAAGGCTTTCTCACTCATGGCAGGAGTTCAGCAAGCCATCTTAATAAAAGATGAGTACAATGATATTTAGCTTTTAATGGGAATAAGTCCCTTCTTTAGGGAGTCAGGGCTGTTGATTTATACACAGCCCAACAGAAGTCTTCCTGAGCTCCACAAAACTATTCTGTAAAGCAAGTAAGTATTGCTGCTAATAGGCAAGCATGTAAGTCTGTGGTTTTAACTCATGACATGTCACATTCTATAAATTCTGTCACTTCACTTCGTGACACAATTCCTTGTTCTTACTAACAACATACAAACTTCAATGAAATAATTGTATCTGAAATTTTCTCTGAGAGACAATAACAGAAATTCAATGCAATGCACATATTTTACAAAAAACGGGTATGTTTAAACGAACCTCAAAACAATTATCAGAAAATTTACATACAAGAAAGTTATAAAAAAAAAACAAAAAGGAAGGGGGGGGAAGGGGAAAAAAAACAGCCCCCACACCCCCCCAAAAATAACAACACATAACACATAACAGATACCAATCTTTCTCTGTCTGAAATTGAAGAAACTGAGGAAGCAAGTAGTAAGTCCCAGAGGTGCAGCGTGTCAGGTACTGCAATTATAAAAGCCATCTTCAACCTTTGTTGAAATGCCTACAGGCAATGTTTCAGCTCTCAGGGAAAGGGAGTAATTTCATATAGACTTTAGAGACAAGTTTGGGGAAGATGAGCAGTGAAACACTGCCAGAATAGGATGAGGGGAATAGAGATACAATTTTATAGAATCTGTAGTGTTGCTCTAAGGTTAGTAAACCTCAGCTGTGGAGGGAACAGTAACCACAACGATTACCTTAAATATTAAGTTTGTTACACAGGTAAGTGAGGTATGATTTGCAAATCAAGCAACATTAAATTATTACATGCTGGAAAACAAAAAGAGGTTTCTAAACAAATTCTATATGTATTTCCTTTCCATATCACCATACTAAAACAGTTAAATCTCTATCTTCAATAAGCCATTAATTTATTATAAAGAACTATGAAAACTAGTCTTGAAATGTTAATTGCTTCCTTAATAGCTGAATTCATCTTGCACTCACCTCAACCAACCTCAGCAACAAGGGAATAAATAGCTTTCAGCTCATGTTGCAACAGAGGGAAAGAGGCACAGCAGTGAGCCCAAGCCCTCCTAAATAAAGGCAAATATTTCTCCCATGCCAAGAAAGGAGAGAGAAAGGGAGGCTTGCCAGAGCTGGTGGGGAGATAACAGTGGGAACTGCTGGTCCATCTGGTTTTCATTCTGCTAACACTCACATTGAACTGTTAAGGAAGGCAGTCCAGGTACACAGATTTGAAGCATGTGGGAGCGCAGACACAGGCACAGAGGAGATGGAGGTGGGTGGAAGCAGGAGTGAGAGAAATCGAGCTCCTCTAACAGACTGCTGCTCGCTGCAAGCAGGCACAGCCTGTATCCTCCAATTCAGCTGGTGATAACTAAAGCGATCCCGAGCTGTAACCAACCGCATGGCTCCTGCTCCCTCCCTTCCCTTCACTGCATTTCAAAGTTTAGGTTTGATCAGAAATTTGCTCAGATCAGAGGGGGGAGATTTTCCCAAAAAGCTGGCAGTGTTTTGCTGCTTAAATTGAACATGGTAGTGGGAAATAGTGTGTTGGTTTTGCCCTCAAATTTCAGGTTGCCATTCTATCATGATCCAAATGGTTTTTAGTACCTCCAACAGTTTTCCACCCAGTCTGCATATTGCTGAACTTACCCACACACCCCTGTACTTCTCATCTAATAACATTAGGTTTGATTTTCCCAGTTACCTTTCTTTGGACCTCTTAGGAGTTAACACAAACATGCTTTACATACCACTTACCTTTTTGTTTCCTCTCTTTCCCTTGCAAAGCCCTAAATCCTACTCTCCTACTGTGATAGCAGGCAGGTAGATTTCTCTCTGACCGTCTCCAAGTTCCCTAGTCCTGCCTTCTTTAAGGAGTTATTAAGGCTCCTTTCAAGCACACCCCAAAACATTTTTTACTAGAGTACAAGATTATTTTGTCAGAACAGAGATTCTCCATGGGGACAGGGAAAAGGGCTTTTGAAGAAGCACAATGCAAAATGCAAAGCTGTTCCACATACTTGGAAGAAAACATCACACCACCCAGGAGAACAGCCTTTACAAGTCTCTATTCCACCCCCTTTAATAACAAAACCCCTGTGGGAACCATTCTGCTCTTACTGCTGCTGTTTACCTGTTCCTTATCTTTTCCTACCGCTCCCTGAACTGTGAGGGAGTGATGGGACTGGGAGCACTTGTCTACAGCACCCACCACTGTCCCACCACCCACAGCCCCAGAGAACCTGAGCAGCTCTAAGACGGATCTCTCATGGGATTAAGTGGTGATGGAGAGCCACAAGTCAGAGCCACCACTGATAACAGTGCCATTAACAGTTCTTGTGATCTGAACTCGTAAAACTTTTGGTATCTGACACTTAGCCTATAACTCCATCTTCTTTATTTTTTAATTACTACAAACCATAAACTTAACAACCAACACTTTTTACTGTAATGGTTGAAAAACAGCCTGATGATATGAAAGCTAAAGACAAAATGGTATTTAAATCATATTCACAAGCCAATTTCCTTCAAGACGTGATATTTCACGAGGCTTTTAATGTATGGACATTCTTCATACAAACTCTGAGTGGACATTCTGCTAATCATACATTCAGAGGCAATGAGGCTTTGGTAGGGGAAGAAACAATCCCTCAAGAGGAAAAACTCTAATTTTAACGTATTAAAACCTGCCTCGGTAAGATTTCACATACATTTGCTCCAGTTTTACAATACAGAGACATATACATTGAATTGTGCCTGAAATTTGGAAGAACTTTCACTGTGTCTTAAAATTGTTCGCTTCAAAAATTGCTTGAATTCAAAAACATGTTTATGCTTGACTCAAACCAAACTCCCCACTTGCAAAGCTAGTTCCAGCTATCTCTTTCTTCAGATCAACCCTGAAATTTCAAACAATAATCCTGAATTAGGAGGGACACACCAGAAAGTTTCATACAGGCAACATCCTACAGCATCCCACATTTAAAAGTATAGCCTGTATATACAGAGGGAGTAACTTCTTTCAGGTGCAACAATTTCTTCCACTGAATCCCTTTAAACAATGACAGACCTCTGCTTCTTAGCCCAGTTCAGATCAAATGGGACTGAAACCAGAGGTCCTCCAAACTGGAAGGAAAAGGAGACATCTGCAACTCATTCTGTAGTGTTCGCTGCAATCAGTTCAGGATGGAGAAAGATGGTGAAATAATGGTCTAGTCCTAATCCATACCCACAACCCTCTGGAGCAGTGAGGGACTTAGAATAAATTCAGAAAACATGTTTCAAGTATGCAGAGATCTATTGCATTTGCTTTGGATTATATCTTTTATTTAAAAACAAAACCAAGCAAAACATTTTGAAATACACATTCTTGAATCTCCTTTATAGCATAGAGTGAAGAACTGTGATTTAACCACAGAAGTATTTTGCTTCATTTAAAATTAAAGAATGTTGTAAAACCAACTTTAAATTACGGTATTTCTTCTGTGGATTTCTTGGTTCATGGAACTATACTGTTCTCGTTGTTCATTCAGTTTTTATGGTAGAGGTTATTTCTACCACTATATTTAGCTGTTAGGTGAACAGTGATATTTACTGTAAGCACAGTCAGCTTCTGAACCAAACAAAGAACAGACAAAACATGCAGGAGCTGTGACAAAGAGAGATGTGCCTGCATTCAAACTGATTTACTTTACTTCCTGTACTCTACAAGATTTAGTCCATTTTTAAAACAAGGCGGTCTTTCATAAATGGCAGAATTGCAGCTCACATGGCACACTTCCAAGTCTAACGCATCAAGGAAGGCTGATGTATGGAACAAAATATGGAATATATAAATACTTTACTGATACCATTTCAATAGCCAATTCAATGTCAAGCATTTCTAGGAGTGGTGTGTTTTCAATTTCCTTTTTTAAATGAAAAAAAATTGTGGTATAATACGCTGTGGCATTTATTTTACTTTTAGTTAGTGGAAACAGTTCCAGATGTACACTCAAGCATGAAAGATTCTTAAAAGATGCTTTATATTGATTGTAGAGTACTTTCTACTTTAGTGCCAACATTTAAAAAATAAAAATAAAACTTGCTAAATTAAAAGAGTCCATTGTCTTGTTTCCTTTAAACTCACAAAAAGAGCAAGCCCCTTATATGACACAAGGGATTAGAACCTGCCTCCCCCACCCAAATTACAGGAATGGAGACCTAAATCTGAAGGATTTAATACTGATGGCTTCTTAGACGTGTTGGACTAATTTTCATTTTTTTGAGAGGACTGGCAGAGAATTTGCAAGCAGGTAACCATAGACTGTGAGTCACAGTGGTGATGAACCTGAAGTCAGACATCCACCCACACGTCCAACCTAGGAGGACGAATTCCATAGTTCTTCCATCCATACTACTATCATGTTGCAGCCAGTAAGAACATCTCCTTCAGATGTGGCCAAGCCACATATCACCATCAGTAATAGGCAGTGTTTGTGGAGACCCACAGCTCCCAACCCTCAAACCTGCTGCTACACCGAGCAGAACAATATTACAAGAAAATAACTCATTTGAGAATAAATGTTATGAACCTGACATATCTGGTAAATCCCACCCACTCCATGCACTGAACCCCTGGGGAAACATGCAAGTCATACAATGTGGCCATAAAACATGACACGTGGACATCACTGCAGAGCCTCTTCCTGCCAAGCAGGCCTGGGATTTGTTTGAGACTGGTACAGTGTTCATTCTATTCACCTCTCAGCCCTTTTGACTCCTTGATAAATAAATAAGGACCTAAACCCAAGGGATGTTTTTGTGCTATACACAGTGATCTCAAACAGGCATAATATAGACATAACTTTCCCTCAGCACCAGGTGCAGTCACATTATTGGCCTAGAAAGGAAACATCACTGGGCTTCCAGTTGCCCCGTAGAGAACTTTTACTTCCAGGTGAGATGTAGGAAGGCAGTATCAGATATAAGCTCAGACTTTGTCTTTTGTCACAGAACATTACCTCTGCAAGATTTATCCACCAGGAATCAGAATCTGTGTGAAGTGACTGATGGATATGAACAGCGAAGTTTTCAGATGACATAACATTTCAAAGCTTCTTGGGCATGCTGGGTATGAAGCTCACATGTTGAAGATGACCCTTTTGCAAGAGCAGTATCGCAATTTTGCTGCAGTCTTATCTTCTTTCTCCTCTGCTCAGATGAACAATTCATATCACCAGCTATTCTTCAGAATAAATGAAAGCACACTCAATTTACCCATTTATACTCATTTAATATGCAATAGCTAGAAGAAATTTTATATCCTGGGAGTTCACTGAAGTTATCTGAGGCCAAGTTATAAGAGTTTTCTTCAGCTGTGCTAAAAGAGGCCTTGAGCGTAATACAATCTCCTCTGTCTCCCAAAAGCTGAAAGGGATTTCTGTGCTACTATCTCCCAGTTTTGGTAGAGCTTGTGGATGATAAAAAGCAGGTAAATAGCGAAAAATGCTTTATGTCACGTTCTTTGTCCACAATAGTACCTTGACTGGTCCTAACAATCATGACAATGAATTACAAATGCACATGCATTTTCTTTGATTTCAGTTCTCTATGGTGAGAGGTTCTGACTGGCAAAGAAACTTGGTCCCACATCCATGGCTTAGCAGCTGAAGGCCAGATAATTACACATATTATAAAATAAACAATACATGAGTTCAATCTCAGAATTAAGTCAAAAATGTCATGCCTTGCTTTGCTTGGACATAGTATTTTTTCCTGAAAGAAATAAACTTGTCTTACCATATAATTTCCTTTTTAAAGAGGGGGGAGAAATAGAAAAATAAACTTTT
Organism: Bombycilla garrulus; assembly: GCA_013400315.1. Classification (NCBI taxonomy): domain Eukaryota; kingdom Metazoa; phylum Chordata; class Aves; order Passeriformes; family Bombycillidae; genus Bombycilla; species Bombycilla garrulus. The sequence goes on along the minus strand of VXBU01003160.1, from coordinate 343,064 downwards.
CCCTCTCATTTAACAATCTGGCATGTTTTGACAGTTTCAAAACTATCATAAATTCACATTCAGTTATTGAATAAAAACTCGCTCATGTCAGAATTGCACCTTTTTTAAAATGCCTCTTTTCTCCTTCGCCCTTTCTGGTTTTGCAAATGTTACCGTGCATAATTGTTTGAACGCGGGAATGCAGGGAAAAACACATTCTAAATCTAGATCTGCTACCACCATAATGGTTTGTGAAATACTTAGCAAGAAAAGACAAGCAAAATAAGGGCCAAACTGTGGCAGCTGCCCTGAGTCTCCATAAGCCCCCAGAAAAAAAAGTCCTCAAGTTCCTTTGTCATGGATGAATACACAACAGTTGGCCTGTAATGAAGCTGAAGACAGTGTGGATTTCTTCTAAATATCCCACCAAACATCATGAAAATTCCTCTATATATGAACTAATGCAGTTAATAAGCAACAGTCCCATAATCAGTATTAAAATACTATTTTCCCATTTACATTGTTTCCTAGATCTTTTATTTTTGTTGACAAGCTATCCAACTAAGAACTGTGTGTTTTGAGTGGTTCTTCTGTGTTTCATGTCACAGAAAGTATTACTGCTGTTCCAAGTCCAGGTCACTGAACACTGAGGCTCAAGTGAAGTGACAAAGTGTCCCTCTCTGCCTCTGCCATGAAGAACTGAAGAACAACCATTGGCCAAACTCACACCCCTGCCTCCCTGAGAAGCTGCAGAGGTGACCACCGCTCTACATTAGCAATCAATCCCTTTACTCATATAATGGAAATCTTCACCACGCTTTCAGAAGTACTTTCCCAAAGGCTCCCTGACCACTAACTTGTTTCCTTTCTTCACCATAATTCCTGGAAGGCCTAGGCTTGTCAGGACTACACACTTTTTGACAAACTACAGATAAAGGCAGACTGATATCTAAGAATCACAAATGCCATCAGAATCTAATTGGTATTATTTACATGCTCTTATATACTCAACCACACACAACACAGATCCTTCCCACCAGAAGTAAAAAGATTTTTCTCTCACAACATCAATTGAAATTCATAACTTGGTCTCCAGAAGTATACTTATGTTTTTAATCCATAGTTTGTCCAGTCTTAAATTAACATTAAATAACAGAATCATAGAATGACTTGGGTTGGAAGGGAATCTTCAAATTATCCTCTTCCAGCCCCTTTGCATCGACAGGGACACTTTTCCACCAAACCAGGTTGCTCAGAGCCTCATCCAGCCTGGCCTTGAACACTTCCAGGGATGAGGCACCCTCAGATTCTCCAGGCAACCTGTTCCAGTGCCTCATATTCCTCATAGTAAAAAACTTTTTCCTAATAACCAGTCTAAACATACTCTTGGTTTGAAACTACAGTTTGTTACACAATACTAAAAGTCAGAAGCAAAATAATTATAAACTTCTTTATTTTGAATGCACTTACACAAAGTGTAAAGATACCTGCACTCATTTTAGAAAAGTCCTAAGAGAACACTGACACCGTATTTCATTAGACTTAGCTGGAACTGTAGTCTCCAATAAGGACTACACAAAGTAATCTAAAGCAACTTATTTTAATTCAGGAAAGTTTAGGCAATAAATTCCTCTGCCAAAAAGCAAAAAAAATTACTACAGCTGTACTTTTAAGAGTCATTGCTTATATTTATATAACATGCCAGAAGTCCTTTAGGCTCAAAAAGAATCAAGTAAGGGTGTAGGAGGTGATATTTTCCATGGTTATACATCTGAAAAGATGACACAGGGACTACCAAGAAGGTAATGGATATACTTTTGGTTTTGCTTGATTTTAAAATGCGGAATTTGTCATGGACAGGTCAAGATCCTGTAAGGTGTAGAGTGGTGGTAGCCACCCTGGGACAGGCTGCTCCCCACCTTGTGGGTAAAGGTCCCAAATCCTATTTTACAAGATTGCACCGTTTTACCCATCCAAAAACCCAGTTCCTCCAAGTGATATTTCAAACAGTGCAAAGTCTGTTCCATTAGACCAAATGTGCAGGTCTGGGGAGCAAGACCTTATCCTTAATTCTGAAAGCAGATGCAGCCAAACTCCCTCTCTACCAAGTACCAGAACAGTCTGAGGAAGTCTGCTTATTCCTGCCATCTAACACAGACAGCTAAATTAGCAGACTAAATGTCCCATATAATCACTAAAGTGTTGGAGTCTCTAAGTTTTTAATCTCTATGGCTGCTAAATCAGGCATAAACATTCCCATATAGATCTAGGTTCTTTGCCTCATGAGCACCAGATGCATTCAGACTGCTCTCACAGTGTGGCTGCTGTACACAACAATTGGTGGTCCTCAGTGAAATAACCCTTTTGCTTCTATTCAGCCACTCAAGACAGGTATTAATCCACCAATGAATAATGAAGCATATTTCCCCCAGAAACCCTTGCTCAGGTGCTGGCACTGTTAGTTATTTACTGCCACTACCAGCAAGACAAAAGTGAAACTACAAGCTTTCCCCCATGTCAGTATTATACATTGAGAATCTTCAATAGTGCAATTTATTATCCTCATCGGTACTTCAGTATTCGTAGAAACACACACTTTGGAAGACTAACATTTCACATCATCAGATGATGCCATTAAAGATAACTTTTATTTACATGACTCACTGTCTAGACAGAGTGTGAGAAAATACTCATTATTAGTTACGAGTCAGGTCCTCCTTAGTGCCGCATGTCACACCAAATGTCTTTTATCTGGGCACTGGATTATACCTGAATAAAGCAGTGGAGAGGTGAGGAGGGGTAAAGGGAGCCTCAAAAACTTCACAAGAAATGAAGACCCAAATATCATCTTAGATGAGGCAAGACTACTTATTGACAAATAAGCTCCCAAGCAAAGCAAACACTACCATTAGCAAATCCAAAACTATGTTTCAAATCATCTGGCCTAACACTTCACATGAACTCTTAAAAGTGAATGTGAAATAGTATAAGCATATAAAGGAAGAAGGAAAGGAAGGAATTTGTGTATGATGTTTGAGACTAACAAGTATAAAACCAGATTAAACCTCTTTCTGAAGCCAGCAAATTCACACAAATGCATATTGGCACAGAAATCTCTAGTGATCTCACCCAGAGAGATAGCCTTGCAGGCAGACTCCAGCTCCAGAAACACTCAGGAATATGTGTTTAAGTATAGACACTGAAAACAGCTGTAGGTAAACTAATGAGACCACTCACAGCGTACACAATTACACGCAACATTTCTAGACCTTAAAGCATCACAGCAGTCTTAGTCTTGCACAATAAAGCTTAAAACTTCCTTCTTTTGAAGCATCTTCCCTATGTTTTGAATTTTAAATAGCGGACCCCAGCTGAAGCCTGAATTGAAAGAAAAATCAGCCATTATTATGGAACCCACTGAATATATACACAAATTTTTAAAACAATTTCAGGTATCACAGCATTGCCATGATTGATGACAGTTGTACAACATATATTTCATTTCAAGCCCAGCAGATTCAAATTAAATGTTTACAGGTTGTTTTTTTTCCTCAACAAATACGTTTAAAAGGTTTTGTATTTATAGAACAACATTTTCATCAAGCCACCTAAACCTATTACTCCAACATTGCAATATTGATCTTTGTGCATCAGTGTGGCTTCTACAGCTTTCTCCTGCGCACTCCAGTGTGTGTGCCCATGTGTGCCCATGTGTATATGTGCACACACACTTCTGTACCACATAGGCGGCCAAGTTTTACTTACTTGGTTCTGTGTATAAAAATATTCCATGTGATGATTTTTTTTTGTTTTTAACATTCAAATTTAGAAAACTGTAAGAGGGAACGAACCTTCAGTTGTGCTGAAGGGAGTGTTAAATGGAGAGGAAACTTCAGGGTGAGAAGTCAGATGCGAAAGAGAAACCACTCAATGATACGAATGCAAGCGAAATATTGACAAAGTAAGGAAGTCTGATGCGTTTGAACTCTAAATGTTCAATGTGGATGAGCTTAACCCTTTCTGATACGGTTGCATTCTCTTGCATATGAAAAAATGTTATGAAATGTAGCTTTAACTCTCTCTGTGCTATGGAAACGCCCTACATTTGGCTTTGGGCCTACTTGGGCATATACATTTTGTGTCCCCGAGAGGTGGATTAAGCAGAAGAGAGGCCATTTTTACGAGAAAGAGCAGACGATTCCCCGGCAGGACGGAAAGGCTGCGGCGGGGCAGAGCGGGGCTGCGGGAGCCCCGGGCAGCGCCCGGAACGGCCACGGGCGAGCGGGACCACTAGAGGGAGCCGGCATTGTGCCGCGCTCCGGCGAAAACCCGGGCCCACACCGTGCACCCGAAATAAAGGGCAGGCTGCTCAGAAAGCCAAAGGCACACGCTTTAAGAACGGTTCTTCCCAATATCTTCAGCCACGTGATATAAAATATGACGCTCTGTGTGTGTGTACACATCAGTATGTACTATTCTGTGCCCACAGTACCTATAGAATATTAAGCAATCATCCCTAAAATTCAGCTATATTAATTTCTTCCTCAAAAGAGCAAATAGACAGTCCTGGCTGCAACAAAAGACGTTTTCCAGTGCCTCCTATTGTCAACTCTCACCCCAGCCAAACAAGTTAAATGTTCCCCCTTGCCTCCAAGTACACCTCCCCCTCCACCTTCCACTGCTTGAGTGATAGCTTTTACTCCAAACATGGAATTGCAGAAGCAGCACAATAGGCACTGTCATGCCTACAACTCACACTATATCTAGTCATAAAACCCGGATTGGGCTCACACAACACACAACACAGCCATATGATGATGGCATGAACTTGAACATACCACAACAAAATTTAACACCATTTCTTTTTTGCACCAAAACATAGAGAACTGAACAAAACATGGTACTTCCCTCACACCTATCATCAGTCAGAGAGATCAAATGGCAAGCAGGGAAGAAATAAAACTCACATAAATCTTTATAAACATCTTTTCAGCACCACACATGCGCTAAGAAAACTAATCCCAAGGGCAGATACAATTTAAAAGCACAGAGAAATAGTGACTGCATTGGCATCTCCTGTGAAAACGTATTTCTTTATGGTCTTCTTGGAATAGAAGATGTAAAGCATATCAGTAGTTGTCTGGTAAGCTCTAAACTGCTTGGATATGAAGAAATGAAGAACTGCTGAACTGCAACAACTATCCATGGAAAACTCTGAAATTATGAACGGAAAATTAAAAAATTGGGAAATAGGTGTACCTGGATGAAATACTAAACAGATAACAAGAATAACTGTTCCCAAATGAGTTCCTAGCCATTATCTTTTCCATAATTATTGCAAGTAGCTTCAGTAACTGTGCATACAAATGACCCATTAGAAACTTAACAGGTCATTTCCAAAGGTGATTATGAGCCCTGACTTACAGAGCTACTTGGGTTTTCACACAATTCTTGTGTTCAGTGCCAACAATCTGCACAAAATTAAGATAAAGTGTTTCCAAAACACCAAGTGGAAATAAACTTACAGAAACTAAAATAAGGTATGAGGTGGTGAACACTGATGAATCAAAGGCAGTCATCTTCATAAATGAAATGTTAAAAGAATTTGCTTTTGTCTGTGCTCTGGTATCAGGAGAATGGAAAGGAGGCAGCAGTCATACATTAGAGCCGTTACAATGTCCAATACTACAATAAATAATGATGAGTGTAACAGTGAAAAGTCGAAGGTTAGGTAGGAGACATAAAAATCATAGAAGGCTATCAGAGTGGACATCTGCAATAGAACACAGTATGGAGAACAGAAACGTGTCAGTAGATTAAGATGAACTGAAATGAACTCCTTAAAACAACAACAGGATGCTCCACCTCAATGGCCCTTCTCAGCCTTGTTTCTTAATGGGAAGCTGTGTTATTCCAACAAACGAACAAGCAATAGGTTTGGTTTAGAAAATATTAGAAAACTATTCAGAAGCCCCATTTAAGGAGAGTAATAAAGGAGTATAGACATGCAGCTTCCTCAGTTGCTGAGGTTGTTAAAGAAACAGCAGGAGACACAAAAACAGATCCTGGCACTCCCACTGTGAATGGTTTGGGCAGGTTGTAAAGAAATTAACTGAGCAAAACCAGAATAGATTCACCTAAAATGTGCATGGAAAAAAAGGTAAGAGGAAGTATCCCAAGCTATATTAACCATAAGAAACAAAAGACATTACCAGTTTTCATTCATATCAAATAAACAAGAAAACAAAACTATAAAAACCTTAACTGAACCTGAACAAAGACATTGAGAACTAACAAATATTGACCTAGCTTACTTTTAAATCTGTCTCAGCAACTGAGAAAGAAATGGGCAAGGAGGGTTCCAAACTTGGATGAAAAAAACCCCCTTCATTCTGGAATCACATATGTGATTTTTTTACAGGAAGGAGTGAAATAGGAAATGAGACTTTGATACTACTTGTACTTCTCTCACTTTCTCTTCTAGCACAAAAGGAGAGAAGAGGTAAAACAAACATTGAGATACTATGACACTGTTCAGCTACACCTGGGATCACAGGAGTCTCTCAACAGATCTTTCCTCCAGAAATCCCAAACCCTTGCAAGAATGGGTACAAGAAGCTGTATGGCCTCATTGGTTCTGCAGGGAATCAGCAGCTTTCTGTCAATTGCTCCCCTCTAATATTTAAAACAATCTATCTTTGTCTTTTCCTTTTTTTTTTTAAACCATCTCAATTGTAGGCTTTAAACACATGCTCTACATCATGTTATGTCACACTGGAACAAACAGCTCCTCGACAGGCTGAACTTCTACTTGTGATTATTTATCAAAAAGCTGTGTTTTCTTTTAAACTGTATATATTTCGTTGGGCTGCATCTACTGACAGCTAAATTCCCAAGCCTTCAACCTCCCATATCAAAAAAGCAGATTTGAAAGAGTCCAAGTAGAATTTTCTGTCAGTCTGTAATGAGAGTAAAATTATAAATCTCTGTACCAAAAGCCAGCTGCTTCATTCTTAACTCTGATCCCCCCCCCTTTTCTTTTGCATTCTAGCTAGCATACAGCTGCAATAAATGTGGCTCTTCTCACAAGTCATGCAGATGTTAACAGTTCTGTAGGACATCAAGAAACATTTCAAGAATCTTGTAAGTGCTGACGAAACTTGCTTGAATAACCCACACTATCTCCTCCACATTCCTATTCAGTAACATTAGTCTTCCTGAATATATTAAGGGGGAAAAAATACCATTTAAGCTAAGGCTTTAAAGTCTAGGTCTAAATGCACTATCAATAAACAAGGAATGTTCTTAAGCCATCAGACAACAGATATTCAGATAGTAAAGCAAAGGGAGTCAATTTATTCTTTGCCAGGATGAGTAATGCATTTTTTTGTTTCTTATCTATGTAGGAGTAGTAAAATGAATGTCTGAAAACATGTATTTATAAAAGTCATGGCTATATGTATTTGAAAGAATGGATCAGAACTAGAGCAAGATCTTTTCTTTTCTAGTAATCAAATGGATTAATACTAAATTAGAGAGAACGAGTTCAAAGTGCTACCGAGTACATTTTTATTAAAGTTGTATTAGCATGACAGTCATATGCATTAAAGATTAAGCTAAAGCCTCAAACCACAGTCAGCAGCAGCAAGAATCCAGCTGTGCAGGTAGAGGACTAGATACAAAATGCATTAATTAAGTGGGTTTATACTAGAGATGCTGTTTTAATATTCTTCCCTCTTTGAGCAGTATGCTGGGGTAGAGCTAATTTTCTTCTTAGCAGCTAATGTAGGGCTGTGTTTTGGATCTGTGCTGGAAACAGTGTTGGTAACACGGAATGTTTTAGCTATGGCTGAGTGGAGCTTACACAAAATCAGGGCCTTTCTGCTTCTCACCCCACCCAGCAGTGAGCAGGCTGGGGGTGCACAAGGAGTTGGAAGGGGGCCACAGCTGGGACAGCTGACCCCAACTGCCCTAAGGGACATCCCACACCATGTGATGCCATGTCCAGCAATAAAACTGGGAGGAAGGTTGGCTGGGAGGCTGCTGTTTGGGGACTGGCTGGGTATCAGTCACTTGGTGGTGAGCAATTTTATCAACTGACTTTCTTGGGTNTTATTATTATTATTATTATTATTATTATTATTATTATTATTATTATTATTATTATTATTATTATCATTACAATTATCATTACAATTATCATTACTATTTTATTTAAATTATGAAACTGTTCTTGTCTCAACCCACAACTGTTCTCACTTACACCCTTTCAATTCTCTTCCCCTTGTCCTGCTGGTGGGGAGTAAGCAAGCAGCGGTGTGGGACTTGGTTTCCAGTTGGGGTTAAACTACGACAAGCAGCAAGTTTAGTCTCCTTTTTGGGTAGGACTTTCAAAACATGAAGTGGTTTCAAAGCTTAGTCATCAACAAAGCCAATAAGGCTCACATTCATGTATTTCTCCAGACACTTGAAAATCCCACATCAAATACCCTACCCTGTGTGTAAACTTCACACTTTGAAACCCACTGGAAGGAGGGCTGCAGAGAGATTCACAGCACTGAGCCATAAAGAGATCACAATCTTTGACAAGTTCAGAAACAAAATGTGCAGTCAAGAGTGTCTATGGTGTAGTTTTGAAATTGTCTCCAGTCAAGTGTCAATCTCAGCAGAGTTTCAAAGAGGACAAGGTGGGGAGAAATAAAACGAACATATCAGTACATTTCCTGCAAGGAATCGATAAAAAGACCTCACTCCTACAAAGGCTTACATACCTGCTCAACTTCAGATACTTATCCTATTATGTAGCACACTTGAAGTGAAAATCGAGTCTTTGAAGACACAGGGCACAAATAATTTACCATGAAAGGTGGAATTTGGGGTATTGTTTGTTCTTTGATTTAGTAATACAGGAAATCTAAATATAAAGCAGAATTGCAGTGTGCTATTTTCTAAATGCTTCATGACGCTGCTTTTAGAGTAATTTCATCAAAATGTCATAAAAAGACATTTAGGCATTTTGAGATAAGCAAGAAGACAATAGACTACAATCTTAAAAAGAAGTCAATGTAATATTAACAGAAGCTCTGTAATTAGCTACTCCAAAAACCTCAAGCCGTCTTCAGGCTTCCCCAAACAAAACAAATTGGAAGGAGACAGCAGGAAGAAAAGAACTTTAAAAAAAAGGAGAAAAATAAAAAGAGAGGAAAGAAAAGCCACATGAACCAGAGTCCCTCACTGCTGTTATTTCTCCACAAGCGGAAATGCTCCATTCAGTCATGGCTTGGGAGGCATAAACATCATTGAAATTCAAAAGCAGCTCTGATAAAGAGAACGCCTTGATTGGTATGCAAGTGGTGTTTTCTCGCCCTGAATACATTATGAACTTGCAGCATGCTAATATGCCATGCTATCATAAGCACCAGATGGAACAGTAGGCAGTGTATGTCCCATCAAACCTCAGGAAGATGTATTAATGTTCCTGCTCTTTTTTTTCCTTCCCCTCCCCTCCCCCTTCCCTACTACAACCCCTCAGCTGTGTCCCCAGACTGGCACATTTCGTAGCATCAGTCACCTGCTCCTGAAGCACAGTTCTCCAGGGTTGCCTCATCTTCACCAGGTGGTGCCAAGCATCTTTTCAATCTTTTTTATTGCAGAAGGTAAAGGCCACAAGACGTGTCAGGCTGTGCTTACTGAAGGGTACCGAGTACAAAAGATAACATCATGAGATAAATGATAGATGAGAAAGACTTCGGGTTTAAAGCTAGCACAATAGTTTTAAATTATGTATAAACGGCACAGCACAAATTTCCCCCTCAGTACTATTGGTGAATGAAAAATTGGGGAACAGCAGCAAAGGGAAAGGTTTTCCAAGTAACCAAATAAAACAGAGGAAACTGGATTAAAGAACTTTGAACTTAATTCCTTTTTTCACCACACTTCTTTTCATAGAAGATGTACACAGTTCAACCAGCCATTTACAGGTTAGGGGCAGGCTTTAATTTTAAATCAGAGTAAGAAAATGGCACATAGGCAAATTAGCTTATTTTGATTTTTTTAAAAGATGTATTATTCTAATGACATTCCTTGGCTTTTGTGACTAACAAATTACTTGAAGCTGTATGTATGATTCGAAAGACATGGAGAATTTTAATACTGCATTGCATCATTTATTAATTCTGTCTCAAGCAGGTTTTATATTCCTAAAGAGAAATGTGATCTGGTATTCTGTATGAAAGTATATGCATAGGCATACAAAATGAAAGCACATATTTTCTGGTATCACCTGAACTTTTCTTATCTATTCATAGAAAGAAACTTCCTATTGAAATATATGGTTTGCAAGAAAATGATTTTTTTTTTCTTTCCCTGTTAACTGTGCTCTTCAGAATGTAAAATAAGATCATCAAGACTGAAAATTAAGAGCCTGTGAATTCAAAACACAAGTAAGAAATACCAGAGATGGCTGGAGAAAAGCAAATCAGCTTAAGCATTTAAAGTTTGAATGTTCAAGTATTTTTAAACAGGTTTGTTTTTCACAGAGAAATAACATCAGTAAACATTTTGCCATTTTCTGATATTTTAGAAACCACCTGCTGATTTACAAACAGCTCTCACTATGCATGTGAATTTATTATTTTCCTAAAAACATTAGCCTTCTCAAAAATACAGTCTAATTCTACAAGATGCTGAGTATTCACAACTCACATAAACTTTTCTGGGGATTAACACTTTCCAAAACCTTGTAGGAGCTAAATACAGGAGTTATTTGCTGCATGAATTAGAAGTATTTTTCCAACTATTAAAGGCCTGGTTCACAGGGATTTCTGACCACATAGCCAATCCTAACTAAAACAAAAAAATTATTACCTTTTTCTTTCAAACAAAGCATGTTATGACTGTTGTTCAGAAATAACAGACATTATTCCAGCATCTATTAAGTCCATAAAGGCTTTAATAGAAAGATGTCTTAAGGACTGAGTCAGAAATAAGATCATTTTGTTTCCTCTTTCTTTTCCTACTGAATATTGGGGGACTTGTTTTGTTTATTAATATATAGCTTTTAAGGGTAATTTGCTAAACTATGATTTGCAATGTGCAAATATGTCTATTTAAGTCCATTATCCTGTGTTATAAAGTAATTTCTGACACCTTCACAGCACTCAATTAAATTACAAGACACTGAAACAGTAGAGCTGTCTCCCAGAGGAACCAGTTTGGACTTTTCATAGACGATATATGCTAGCTGCTGATCAGCTTTTAGCATCAGATCCACCATCAGTTGTTTTCAAGAACAGTATCAGAACATCTGCATCATCATACCACTTCATGTTGAAAAGCCCTCCAAAAGCTAGCAATTGTATGCAACAATGTGCACATAACCACACCTGTATGCAGACATATTTAAAACCCACAGGCTTTACTTTAATGGGTAAAGGAGACCAACAAACAAACAAACAAACAAACAAAAACCAACAAAAACCCCAGCCAAAGCATCCCCCCAAAAACCAAGCAATAAACACAAACAAACAGAACCCCCCAAAACAACTGAAAAACCGCAAAGAAACCCTTTTGATTCTGATTCACTAAGCATCAATTTCTGCACCAGAATCCCCACTGGGTAATTCATCAAGGCATCTATTCTATATCTAGTGTGGCAAGACAGCGAAAACACTTACAGCCTCCAAAAAGAAAAACACTTGTGACAAAACTATTAAGCATTCCTGGTGATTTAGCAATAGACACTCATTATTTCAAGACTGTCTTGAACCAATGCCCCAGACAAAACCATACAATCATATCTGCTGCTGTCAGAATGAAATCAAGGCATCGTGATTTTCTGTATTCCTTCAAGAAAATGCAAGTTACTCAGCAGCATCCACAAAGCTCTTTCTGAGAGAATATAGAAGTTAACTAAGGAAAGAGTATATAATTTCTCTTGTGGCTCTACAGAGAGATGCAGGTCAATACCTTAAATTTAGGTGGTATTTTTACCTTTGGAGCTTTTACAGACTCAAAAGCAGTTTGAAGCAAAACCTTTAAGGCAGCATAAATGAAAGGATTCTGTTTCAGCTGGTGTCTGAAGATTAAATACCATTACTTGCCTTGCTGAAAATGGAAGGAATTGGAAATTACTACTCTACCGATTGACATGTCACAGGAAGAAATCTAGCTGCTGAGCTGGCAAGCAACCATGCAAATCAAACCCAAAATGTGGTTCTGTCTATGTAGAGGAGTCTGAGGAGGGCAAAGAAAGGCTGTAACACTGGCTTTCCAGGCAGAGAACTTGCTATACATGCTCTGTAGACTCTGCATGCATATCAATTTCTCAAAGTTTCATGCACAGATTCATCTCTTGTGCAGAAGACTCACTTTATAAATGTAGAAAACCCAAATACATGTTTGCTTTTACAACCAGAGAATAATGTAAAAAGAGATGCAAGTAAATTAAAATAACAAGATAAGCATTCTTCAAAATACTTTAAAAACTTAACATGAGAAACACAGATAGTATTCTCAAAGAAGCCATCATCTCACTTCCCCGTTTCCAAGAGGACAACAAAGTCCTCACATTGGCTAATAGGAATTCAGAACAGAAAGATATACACTCCTTACTGCACAGATCGCCTTTAAACATTGCAAAGGACTTTGCTTTTATTTCTGAAGATGCAATGCAGTCAAATGCTGAGCTCAGTGTAAAATAATCAAATATTGATTTTAATGAAGTAATTTACATTACTTCCAGGATCTAATATGGATAAGATTGACAGAAGCTCTCTCTCTCTTTCAGGACCCCAAAGTTAGGAGATACTACAGTGCCAGGGAAGGATGAACTCAACCAATGTGGAGCACTGGAATTCTCCTCCTGTCAGTGGAAAAATGAAAATTAAAAAGTCAATCCCAAGAGGCAGTTAACTCTGTTGCAAACCAGTTTCCAAGAAGAAAACTGATGACTTTCAAAGCTATTAAATGACAGTGCCATCTGACCTTGCCAGATATCTAATTACACCCATTCTTTTACAAACATAACCACAGTTGCTTTAATGAGCATCCTTCCGCTTTCTTTACTGCGTTACAAGGTCCCTGTGTTTCACTCAGAATTTCACTTCCAAAACTGACAAAAATCCCAATATTTTCTAAAAAAGAATGAGATTATTGCATATCCCTGTTTTTAAAAGATCGTTTTTGTACACTGCAGTGTTTATAGTCTAAAATGTCCAAAATAGTGTATCTAGTATGGTTCTAGGCAAAAAAAAAAGTAGTAACAGTAACACTGTCACAGAAAATGACCTCTTCTAAATTTCAGTAAGACAAACTTTCTTCTAAAGAGAATACAAATAAGTGTATGCAAATCTAGCAGATATAATTATGCAATCAACAATTATGTGGTGAAATGGACTAGAAAAATAAAATTAAAACAATAAATGTTAATTTGTAATTGCTAACCACGAAAGATGTGGCTGGGGCTCTGCAAGGCGCAAAATCCCTTAAAAAAAAAGTCTTAAAAATTCAAGGAATGATATGAAGAAGTCACACAGAGGAAAGTCTATGTAGATGGCATTCATTTGGATTATAAAACAGCTACAATGAAAATTCAAGGCTGTGTATACATGCTTATTGCTCTGGCTTAAAAGGGCCACCAGAATATATTTGGAATGCACAGTTTATAAGCAAGAATCAAATTATGGGAGCATTTTCCTATGATGCGAGTGCACACATTTTCCAAACTGCAATCTTGTGGTAGGAAGAGTATTTGAGTCATGTGTGCTTGCATGACTCACAAAATACATATTAAGGAGAGATCTGAAAGAAGGAAGGGGAAAGGCCCTATATCCCTAACTGGGAGATGACTCCTGTAGCAGGATGTGGTTTCAAACAGGAGGACAGTAATACATTGAACCCAGCAATGCCGGAAGAATCAGAGAGAAAGGGGGAACTACAAGAGTCTCCACTGGAGGTACACAGGAAAGCTCCCAGGGCTTGGAGAAGGGGATTATAAGCATATCAAGAAAATTCCAGTAAAGCATTAGAACTGAAAGAGTACCAAGTAAAATTTTAGATATGCTTTCCAAATTACTTACTTAGGACTGTGGTGCCTTAAACCCCAGAAAAGATGTATTGATAAGATAGAAAGGGCAATGGACTTTGAAAGGTAAAATATGTTCCTGCTTCTTGAATCATCATTTCAAATGTCACTGCAGTTAAATAAGTATATGCAAATGCTAGTAACTGAAACCTCAGTTAAATATAGCACCCCCCATTTTTAAACAAATTGGCCTGACCCTACAGCAGATCTGCCCAAATTTGCAGTATACTTGAAGGGTTACCAAAACACATTTTTCTTCCTTAATCTTCAGCTTCTCCTCCAGGAGGTGATCAATACCAATTCCTTCCACTCTTCTATTTCCACATTTCTTTTGGTCTTTGTCAGCTCAGTATTGTCAACATGCAAAAATAACAGCAGAGTTTGTTACAGTCTGCTTCCAAAGGGATGTCCATAAAGAATGAGAACCATATGAGCAGTACTCTTAATAACTGTGTCCACTGCTGATGGTATTTCCTTTTGAACCTCAGAAAGATTTCCTGTAACCTCTGACTTACACTTTGTGCCTGTTTAAAAGCACAGTTAGACTGCGGGCATAGCTCCTCAGAATATTTATCCACACCAATACCTAAATATCTGGCTGGATAATTTTAATAAATTCAGATGTGTGAGTCCTACCAGGCAATTTTTCTTCATGAAAACTTCACAAGATTACCAGATCCCAAGAGCAAGAAGGAGCAGAAATAAATCTACAACTCATCACACAACATCATGGAAAAGCTCAAGTAAGGCTCTAGCTTCATACCATAAGAATTTGAGAAGGAGACTTTTAGAATTTGGATGGGTTGAGTGTTCTTTAAACCAGCTGCAGGAACATTACTAACAGGTGGTGTGCTGCAGCACAGGGAGAAAACTAAGAGGTCTCTGAACCTTCAGTTGGAAGTGTCTCCTCTCAAATCCCAAGGTCTCCAGCATCTTGTTGTCTCAAGCTGTTCTGCAGTTAAAGCTCACAATGAGGCTCTTTCTCCACACTCTGCCCAAAACCTGCAGTAAAGAAGAAATTACTAGTAGAGAAAAAATAAAAATAAAACACTAAAAAAACCAGCACAGACAAAAAAAATCAGCTCTCGTATATGGAAGCACAGCTCCATAAGCTGCCAGAAGAAGGAGGTGTAGCCCTTTCAGCCAGCATTGAGCCTGACAATTGTGCTCTTCCACCAGCACACAAAGTCCATTCGCAAAGCTACAGATCAAATAATAGTTTCAGAGCAGATTCAATTAATCCCTTTAGGTGTTTGAAGCCCAACATTGCTGAAACTTCCCCTGAAACACAACACAGAAGCCAGTGCCAGGGACTGCTCTGCTCTCCTCTACAGAGAATAGGTCTGAAGTACCTCAGACTGGGTGTCCAGAAGTTAACAGACCCAGCAAAACAAAGAATCATTATGCAAGCTGAAGTGACCTTAGGAGATGAGACCTTCTATGTCCTTCTGTCTTGAAGCATGTGAAGTTTAGATCAAGTTGCCAAGGGTTTATCCAGTATAGGATTTTCAATAATGAAAATAACACTACCTCTCAGAAAAAAAGAGCTTTAATGTCTGACCATCATTATGGTGAAGAATTTTTTTATCTGGTATCTACTTGGGTTTTATGATGGGCTATTACTCATGCCTTTGCCCTCTCATCTTTACCACTATGCACCTCGAGAAGAATTTGGCTTCATTCATCTTCTTTACACCCTCCCATTAGGTAGACAGCTCATGACAAAAAGATTATATGAAGTTAATTATATTTAACTAGCAACTGCCTACAGCTCACCAACAGAAAAATTCCTGCCTTTCAAGGCCTCAATAACTTGGACATGGAATCAAGCCACAGCATTATTCCCTCCTCCAGAAAAGTTGTCCATATCCTTACCTTCAGAAGATTGGCAAGTAGAACTGGTTTGTATAAGACACAGCTAGGCGAGATGGAAGACTGAGCTTTGAAATTTTTTTGCAAGATTTTGGAGTGGAAGCCTCACTCTAGAAGTGAAACACACAAATTCAAATCCTCCTTCTGCTTGCTCACGCTCAGATCTGGAACATATTCCCTTAGCAGAGGAGAAAGCTACTGCCCATTAGCAGTTTATGGGAGCAATCTCTAATGCTCTTGGTCCTACCCAAGAACTGAACAAGAAACGTGTTCAGAGGGAACATGGCTCAAGATCAACAGCACCAAGGGGAAAGCAGCTCCTGCACTGGTCCTGCTCTTCATCAGGTGGCTTTCACATACATAAAGCAGAAAGAACAAATGTACATCACAAAAATGCAACTTGGTGCAGAGACAGCTGAGCTGCTGGAGAGTTGAGCCAGTGAATATAGATAGAATGGTACAACGTGGCAAGGACTTCACCGGCTTCACAGAGGAACTGCGTGAACATGGAGTTAGCATAGCAGGATATTGAAAGAAATCAGCCTTGCCAAGTGGGCCAATATGGCTAGACTGTGTCTGTGTGCAAGTGAAAATCCAAGCACTGCTGTGCCCTATGTTTTTCCCAATTTAATCTCTACTTGCCTTAGCATTGCTGGCTCTATGCTCCATTTTACACCACACGCATTTCTGGGAACAAAAAATAAGCCTACACTTGTGAAGAGACCAACATTTCTAAATATGCACTGGGCTTTCTCTGAGATTACCTACCAGATCCAACTGTGTGAACAACACAAGACACAGAAATGCTGCAACTTCGAAAAGATGCTGGTGTGATCTTACCACTGGGCTGCTTAACCTCATCAATACTGAGGGAGATCCTGCCATGTACAGATGCAGCTTGACATGCTCAGGAAACTTTTACAGCTTTAAAGCTGTAACACTGGGAATGAGGAGAGTTAGAGGCACAGCACTTTGGATTTGGAAGGCAGCTACTGCTTCAAGTGCACAAGTTGTTTTGTGACCTGGAAGTAAAATACCAGGCTTCAGCTGATTTTTTGGTAGCATTATACTTGATGTAGACACTTGAAAGAAACAAGGCTGAAGCAAACAAACCAGAAAACTGCTAGAGGTATATGTACATGTCCTGGAAAGTACTAGGTGTCATGTCCTCTACTCTTAAATGTATCCATTTCTCTTTAAACTGGCATATCATATAACTTCATTTTATGCAAAATTCAAGTTGTCTTTTCAAATCGTATATACACAGATTGCATTGATTTGCAAGCTGTGATGATCATGCCTTTTATACGTGAGTGTGGAGTCCAAAATCTTCAAATCAAGATGTGATTGGTGCTAAACACCAAGGAAATACTTGTCCTGAGAAACTAACTTGGCTGCTCTTCTCTAGCTAAGGGTCTGAGCAATAAAGCTTTCTGTCTTCTCAGGAAAAGTGTTTGGAACCCCGATGAAACATATATATATATATATATATTTTCATTCCTGCAGCATGATCCATGATGTGTGAGTTACTTTCCATGCATGTGTGGCATGAGGCAGTTCACAGCCCCATGGGTTGAAAATAAGAGCAATAATGTTATGCAGACTTTGGAATTTATTACTACCATAAAAGACGAAGAAACTTTAATACTGTGAAAAGCAAGTTATCACATATCGCCTCCCCACCCTATCATCTATATCTGAAGAACCCACTGACCCACGGTCATCTTAGGGAAAGAGCTTTCCATTTGTAGCTGAATCCTGAAGATAAAGTCATTATGTAGGATGATTGGAATAATGATGCAAAGTTAACACTCAGACTTAAGTATTTCCAGACACATTTTCCGTATTTGGCAGGAAACTTGTTTTGTACGACACAGAGTCCTCCTAATATAACAGCACAGCAACTGCGACTTAGAACAGAACAAGTCGGTTAATGGACTGTTAGGACACTTTTGCTATGTAACACCATTTAGACGCATGTATTTAAGAAACAGGTGGATAATCCAAATGTTCAGTTACTAGGACACTAACAGTTATGTCCATGGCAATTTTGTTTCTGTTCTTTAAACAAATCATCACTTGGAAGCACTAATGTTAAAACCAGAAAGCCACTCTAGTACACAGTGGCTATAAATGCCAAATCAATTTTCAGCAGATAATAAAGTCCATGTTTTACAATCAGCAATACACTGTTTTACTACCCAAAATGTAAGCTAATAATATATAGCTCTGCTAAATGGAAAATGCAGATATGCTGTTAAGAAATGGGCAGGCTGTGAGATGATGGATCATTTCTGCCGGGACCTTCTTAAAGCTATGTGCAAATGTTTTGAAAATATCACATGATGTGGCCATGTGTTAAAAATTACAGCCAGTTAAGTTCTCTGCTAAGAAAAATATGTGGGCAATTTATGAAATGCACTCCAGGATGGAGATATCTTAAGTAAAACCAGGTTTTGAAAACAAACCCATTTTTTTTGAAACATGAACTTAAAAAAAAATCGTTGCAGCCACATCTGGAGAACAGAAGTAAAGAAAGGGTGGTCTGACCTAATACCAGGCCATCTTCTGAAAGAGCAGCATTATTTCTGGGCTACAATGACTGTAATCACTGATTGTCCTTTTAAGGAAACCATGCTGAATACTGCCATGGGCAATAATAAAGCATTTTGTAGGCCAACATCTGTTCTTTGAAAGTACTATAAAATGACTGATAGATTTGTAATGTTTCATAAATAAAGTCCAGAATAAACAGTACAAAAAAAAAATTTAAAAAAACCCAAAAAAAACCCAGAAGAAACCAACCACCACATTCACAGTAATCAGAGAAACTGGTGTACAGTATTAGATTTGAACACTGTTCCCCCAGGAACAATTACTTAGAGATAAACGCTTCCTAGAGTTCGCTACACAGAATGACAAAATGGTTAACTTGGTTACGGCAAGCTGCATGTTAACGGGATTATCTTTCTGGAGACTTTTCTCAGAGTTGCAGCAGTGCCTTCACAGAAATCTGAATGGCTTTTACAGCGTTTCATTAGCCAGCCTCAACCCTGTCGCTTTGCCCCGACAGGAGAGGCAAGGAGGTGAGCGCCCGGTCACAATTATAACAGTACGAGCAAATCATCTTTGAAGGGCAAATTTAGTTTGTGTAATTGTTTTCACCACACATAAACCAGAACCCATCTTTATTACTTCCTGTTCTTTCCCCAAAAGAAGGACTTCAGATGTCAGAATCACTAAAGGGATGGTTCTAAAATTAAGATTTCGCACATACACAAAAAGCACTGACATAATATCAGATTACATAAAAATACACATCCTTTTAATCTCCTGCACATAATGTGCTTACTTTTAAAACACAAAATCTGCCCCAGATGGCTAATAATGCCCATTTGAAAAAACACAACACCACAATATTAAAGGGCTAAAATATGCTGTGAACAGATTGAGAGGCAGTTCATCCTAGAGGAGAGTAAAAAAGTGCAGATGGGTGTCAAAAATAGCCAAGTGTCAGATCTGTTCAAGTATCTCCATTCTGGCACATGCTCCCAGTCACAGCTGTTAGTGTATTCTCTGTATCCAAGTGCAAGGTTTTCTAACACTCAGAGCTGACATTAAAACACACTTCTTGCTTCCTACTGCTTTAAGAGAATGCTGCAAATAAGAGATTTATTTAATGGTAAAGCTTAACAAGTATTGATAAAGGTATACATACTTGAGTGTGGTATGTACCATTTTGATTAAAGATGCATGAAATTTTAACCAGCAGGTAGATTAAGTAATTTAAATGCCAAAGGCTTAATAGGTTTTCAAAAACATCCACTCTAGGCATTCCAACAGTTTGCCAATAGCCCCGAATAATGCACATAAGAATCAAAACTGATATGATTGTGTCATTTTAGTACACCTAAATATCTTGATAAAACACAGAAATAGTAAACTGCATGAGAAGATGAGTTTCATACAAATATAAGGGAAACATCAGTGGATGAAAATTATGCACAATGCAGTTTTCCTATTAATGAATTACCATGGTATTTCTAATGAAGACCACATTCTCAGGAATGCAATGCATGCAAATCAAATTTGATGTTTAAAGGGTTAAATTGACCTTTCATAGTCCTCAGTTGTTATCTATGCAAATTAATTTGCCCATATTTCAACCATATAAATCCTCTTAACCTTGCGCTTTGAGTAAACAGAGCCCACTTTCTTGTTACAATCACAGGATCAGCAAACATACCAGCAAACATACCAGCAGTAGGGTATGACCGTATACAAAAATCCTAAAAGGAAAACATTCTTCCAACAACTGGCAATACCTACATGCAACTGTGGCTGCAGTAAACTGGCAGATACTGTTTCAAAACACCATCTGCGAGGTGTACAGACTCTCTGTGATCAAGCATAGCCTCTTCTGCCTGTCCTACCCAAATAATCCACAAGAACCAGCCAGCTGTAGGATCTCTAGCCCCGTCTTTTTTTTTTTATCCAGAACACAAGCTGTTATAATCAGACACATGGCTTTCTCCAGTCCTTACCAAAGAGGGAAAAAAACACAATCAAAACACTCCAAATTCAATCTACTCAGTCGTGGTCAAGCATCTCACAAAACCCCTCAGACAAATCACTCTGCATAGAAGCGTTTTTATTCACAATAACACTTATCAATAAGACATGTGATTGTAAGATCCAAGGGTAATATTTTCCTGAGGAAACCAACCTATTATAACTCCCAGCTCCACAGCAATTCCTCTAATTCAGCAGATTTTTTTTTATTGTTTTATTTTGAATCAACATATTTCAGTGATTTGCCTGGTGATAGCGAGGCTCTATGATTTAGGACAAGGCTGGAATAATCTGTTTTATAAATCTCCCTCACTTCTCCAACATAAACAGCTTTTCACAGAGATAATTTCAGCTGATGGGTAAACGCTGTGAATGATCTCCGACGATCAAATGTTTGCAGATTCAAGGTGCAGCTGACAGTCATGAAAGGCAGCCCGAAGCTGTATTTCTCTTTGCTAAAAATGATCCCCCGTGCAGAGACCTGCACCCACAAAGCTGGTGACTTTCTGCAATTTCTGTCCCTTTTCATTGAAACATCCAGTCCTGCTGTAAGTATCATCTCTAGCAGTTCACTTGCACAAATTCCCCTCCCCCAAACACATACACAACAGAATTAGCATCCGCAATCGCTCCGAACCCGTATCAGCTTGCAAATCACCCTCTATATTAAAAGAGAAAAGAAAAAAAGAGAGAGGGAAAATATACTATCAAAAAAACAATTAGCGTTTCCTCATTTAGAACCGAAAGAGCTGCAATAATTTTGACTCACCAGGCATCCTTGGATAAAATATACCACACTGTAAATGGCTCTCTCCTAAAAGCAAGCTTATTTAGGGCTCAGTGCCTCCTGTTCTGGAATGAACAGAGAGAAGCGAGGAGGGCCATCAGAACTGGCTGTGGCAGCGTAGCTGGAGGCAGGATGCTGGGCGCGTGCGTTTGCCAGGCAAAGACAGATGGAGAGCTGACACTCTGTATTGCACTTGGAGCAGAAATGTGAATGATGACAGGAGCACATGTGGCCTTGAACCCAGCCCTGTCTCTTCAGGCAGAACAATGACAGGGATGTGTGTGCAAATTATCACAACCCCGGCTCCCCTCAGCTGACTCCTTTTACTCTACCTTTCACACCAAGTTCCAGATGACCAAAGAAGAGAAACTAAAATGCAGAGTGATAAGCCAAACACTGAATTATTCATTTTTTCTTTATAAGTTAACCCTTTCCTCTGCTGGCAACAATTAAAGAAAAAGCATCACTTGATTCAGCTCTCCTCCAAATGTGGAAAAAAAAATTCTTTATTTTAACAGCCATCATTTTGCACTCCATAAGACTATGTTTGTTTATTTAGCCAGAAATTCAAAATGTGCACAAGAATATACAGGAGAATCCCCCCCCCCTTCCCACACTTATGTCATTATTACTCCCCTTTACAGTAGGGAACAGAGTATCAAAATCACTCCCTCCCTCAGATCCACAGTAGTATGTGTAAAATAGAACACACTTAGAAAGCAGACCACTTACATTTTACTATGGTGCTTTTAACCCCCTGGGATTTTTCCATTGATATGTTCCAAACATTTGCAGCTTACTCTCCTTTACCTTGCATAGTGATCCATGGGGGATGAAAACAAAATCTTCCCTGTAAAGCTTTTTTCAAAAGCTAAACAATCATGTCTTCCTGATTTTTGATTTTGTGAACCCCTTATAAGTTTATCCTTCACATGAATAAGGTATGCCTGGCTAGGTTCAATTCACTCTTCCCTATTAAGCTTTAATGGACACCATGATACATAAAACTACAAGTCTTTGTTATAGTGCTTTATCTAAAGCTGGCTATTTTCTTCTCAGCAGTCCCTCTTTAGTCCTTTGTAAAACATCTTCGCCTCTTAGAAGAAGCATACGCTTGACTCGCATGCCTTCTGTAGCACATACAGCTTTGCACAAAATGCTAGGCACAAGAAAAAATACCGTCCTTTTTAAAACTCTCCTCCCATTCAGCACTTGCAAAGTGCTTTAGTAACGAGCCATTTCTCCAGCAACTAGCATGTAGGTCCTGGTTCTGACTTTGCCTTTGCATTGTATATTCAAACCTTTATGGAAAGGCAACAATTCTCAGCCAGATCCTCTCAGTGCAAGGTCTGTCCTCGTGCACTTATTTATGCACCCCCCTGATTTTGTTTTACAGCATCTTCTGCCTCTATTATGCAGAAACAACTCAGCTTTTAGGCCTTCCTCTTTCTTCCTCCTCTAGCTACCACAGAGCCTGATAAAGATCTGTTTAGGAAAAGGACACACATGCAAAATTAGGCAGAAAATAAGTCTCTCCTAATGTCCAGACTGAACTCACAAATATTTCCCACTTAAAGAAAATGAATCATTTAATTTACTGATAGTTCTAGAATGCCTTTTTAACACAATCTAAGTGGCACCATTAAGTTTTGTTTAAATAGGAAAGAAATTCCAAACACAGAACTGGTAAATCCAAGACTATCAAGAAGAAAAGGAGCAGCTCCTCTGCCCCAGTAAACAGCCCAGCACTAACAACCTAATGTGTCTACTACTTGAGGCAGATCTTCCTTCATCTTCATCAGATATTTATAGTAATTAAGTTCTCTATGATGGATTTTTGAGTGTCAGAGAGCCCAAGAGAAACACCAAAACATAAAAACATTTACCTGACCGCTTTCATGAAGGGGGGAAAAGCGAAGGGGCAAAGGGAGAGAGGCAACGGAAATGGAGACAAGAGAAGTCTGCGCCAACACGGCCTTTAAAGACTTTACTGTCCTTTTGGTTTTATTATTTGATGCACTATTTAAAACCAGTCAGTTAGTATTGTATTTGCAACGTTGTTTTTCTTTTGTAGTGCTGTACTCTACATGAAAGGAAAAACATTTTCACAGTTGGAAATGCAACCTTTCATCAACATAGATGCAGCCTGAATCAGCTTCAGAGTAGAAAGTAACGTGTCAATGGTATGACACATTTTAATAAAACCGAACAATATTCACTCTTAAAGAAGGTCTTAATATCAGTACATTGTAAATCCACAGACCATGGCTCACGAAATTGAACTTCCATATGCTGTGCGATTATGCATCTTTTTTCTGTGTGTAAAAAGCCTTTTTAAGCTGTTATCTGACTACAGTAATTGCCACTTAAATTGATCCACGTCAACAAAACCTGGATCCCTGGAGATTCTCACCTAGAAGTCTGCTCATGGAAGGGGCTAACAGAATGCCTGTGCATCTGAGACTACTTCAGCATTTTCTCAAGCAGCCAGCTGCATGAATAGTTTTCCCCCCTCATTATTTAATACACTGAGGCAGGCTGCAACCCATTTGGCAGTCCTCCCTGAAGAAGTATCTGTGGAAATTTATTTGCTTTCCCCACCCCCATTTTTAGTGCAGTCACCTAAAGCTTGCCCAAGAAGTTTTTGCACCAAGTCTAAAATTTTAGCAGGCCAAGCAAAAGTGGACAGCCCATTCTGTAAAATGGTTTTATTCTCCACCAATAAAGGAAAGACAGTCGTTTTAACACAGAACAGTTCTGCTTCATCACAAGAGTCAAAGTACTGCCAAAATGAAAGGGATATAAAGAGACTGAAAAATCCACAGGACAGTTTCTTTAGGTCTAGGGCCAGTTTCTTTATGGGGCACATTACGTTACACCATCCTGGGTGGGCACCAGCTCCTTCTTTGACGATCACTCAAAATACTTTACAAAATAATTTAAATCATCCTCTAGGAGTCCTTAGTTTGAAGATGGGTAGAGAAGGCAAACCAGTCTCCATGGTCTTGTATTTGAAGGAGAAGAAAAAAGATTTTTATGTAACAAATGATATAAGGTAGCTAAGACATGGAGCTGATGGAAAAGGGAAATTCCTAATGACCATCATTTAAAAGTACAGAGATTGCCTTTTGTGCAAACCCAGCTTAATAACAGGGACTGGAAGTCCACTGAAACACATCTGTAGTTAATGAAAGCTCTCTATTAACAGTGAAGGAAGAATTTAACTCAAAGCTTTTCTGTAGGACTTCTCAACTTCCCGCTCTACTTATAGCAGACTGTTGTGATACATTGTGACTTCACACAGTGGGTATTAAGTGAGTTAATTCAAAGGAGCTGAAACCTCATTGATCCTAATTGAAAGCAATACACCCAACCAAATAGTTTTCTACCCCATCTGCTCTGGCCTGCCACCAGCTATTCAATACAAGAGAATTAATAGTTTCAGATATTCTAACAGACCCAATAAAAGCACTCATTTAAGCAGGACTGCATTAACAAAGTGAAAAACCAAGGGCAAAATGGGTTCAAATGGAGCATTTTACTCCTAGTTGGCTTTAACAAAGCTGAATAATGCTTATTCTGACTTTTTATGTGCAAGACTTGATAAACTGAATGAGAAGGCACTCAATGATCAGTCAACGAGCATTGATGAATGGTCATTAGGACCCCCCCCCAATCTCAGGGAAGGCCATTCCACGAAGTGGCACACCAGCTTGAAAGGGCGGACTCACTAATGTCCAGATTTCCCCGCTTGCTTGTTCCACTTTCACTTTCAGACCACTGGCCACCAAATGAGGCTGACATATTGGAAAATAATCTTTTATGGGCGAGTGGTAAATAAAAATGGAGGCATTAGCTGGGCTTTCAAATTCAAATCTACTAGTTTTGTCAGCCCCAAAACGTTTTGATTTTCCACCCAGCTGGAAGCTATTAGTGTTTTCTTAGGGCATCCCACTGACAGGGCAAACCCACCTAATGTGTGAGCTGTGGAGCTGATGCAGGGGACGGGGGACAACCACTTCTGGATGCTTTCTTAACTTTATTCAGTTGGCTGTCCAACCACAGTACAGTAAAGGCAGCACCTGCAGGAGAAGCTCACTAATTTCTCGCTGCCCAAGTATCTCTGATTGCCTGGTGCAATGGCAGCCCACCTAAGCCTGGAATGGGATCCTCAGTGCAACTTTTTCCATGACATTGTACTCAGCCTCCCTTGGTTTTACTGCACTACCACAAAAGGCTCAACAAGAAAGGCATTTCTCTAGAAACTTCTAATTCTTTGCTTGGAAGAGGAATTTAAATATTCCAATAAGATATGTGCTTATCTGTTAACAGCAGCTCTTTATGCATGCAACACAAAACATTTGCCAGATAACACTAAACATTTCCCTGAGCATTTCCTTATTGGCAAGGCTTTCTGGACTTCTGAAAAAAGACAAATGAAACATTTAAAACATACACAGCTCTGTGAAACATACATTAATTGATATTACCTACACAAATCAAACACTGAGCAGTTGAAAGGTAGTCACCAAGGTGGGAAGAAAATATTCTTCATTGTCTAAGACAAAGTGCTCATGATGTTACCTCGAGTACTGGATTAAATTCATTGGAATTGAGAAAGCATTCATGTCTTTTCAGTTAAGAAAACTTTTAAGCTATATCCGTATTTCAACAATTCTCCAAAGAGTATATTAAATCATCTCTTAAGAAATGGCAGCCTTGACAATGCATTAGACTTAACAATGTAGACTGCCTATTGCAAAAATTAATTCTTGTTGAACACACAGAAATTCCAGTGACATCTTGGGCGCATTTCAGGTTTTAAACCAGTGAAAATATACATTAAGACCTAACATAAAAGAATAGTTCCCCAAAAAATTAACTGACTCAGAATGGGAGGGACAACATGCAGACCTTAAAGAATGCGTGCTCTTTTGCTCTCGACATATGTTTTAGTAAGAACACTCACATGGAAAAACTCACATATAAGTGTACCTGCCTGGAGTCTATGTCTTTCACCAGATCTAGGCTAAACAAGTTTTGCCTCGCATTTTTATTAAATACTGTATTTTCTATAATGTGGGTAAAGTAAATTAGAATTGACTGCTAATTTCTATCATCATTTGACTTCAAAGAAAATTACCACACCATCTGTGCATAGACACCACTCATGCACTTTAGAAAATTTGATATTGATTTGAAAATATTTCTGAAAGAAAACACCAATGATGCTGTCTCACTAACAGAGAAAGAACACATTCAGTGTGACCTCGAGAAGCCTAGAAGAAAATATCTGCTCCTGCTGAACTATGGCCATATTTTAAGATACAAGAAGGAAGGGGAAAAGGGGGGTGAGGGGTGCAAGCGGAGAAGAAAAAAAAGGGTTTCAAGCTATCAGTTGCTTTTTGACTTGAAGCTCAGGGTGTTTGTTAATTTAACATGGGTAGGGAAACTCCTCCTGCTGTAGTATATTAACCCAAGTTTTGACCTCTAATCGATGTCTTTTCAATGTATAGGATCTTCATAATAAAGATAATGTAGAGCATATTTGTGTGAAAGCGTTTCTACCACTAGCCATAAATTTGAGCCTTACATTTTTCTCTGTAACGTGTCAATATTTGTGACACTAACTAAACATATTTTATTCATTTGACAAGGATTGTTACATTATATTGAAAACTTTTGTTTCAATGTCACCACCTCCCCGTTTTGACTGATGGCGAGTTAGTTTTGTTAAAATGCACGGGGTGATAGCGTATGCTCCAGTGAACTTTCCCTCCTCTCAGCACCAGAGACAAAAACCTGCAGCTCTGCTCTGTGCTGGCAGCCATCTGGCCAGCTTTCTCTCAATGCCTGCCCCACACCACACTGCAGGCAAAATTTCAGGGCTCTAGAGCTCTGTGGAGCTATTCATGACATACCAATTTCACATTTTCTGCTTGTATGCTTGCAACAATAAATGCTAATGAGGACTATGAATGACATTTTTAAAGACAATAAAAAGGTCTCCAAATCCCTTGCATATGGAGACACTATTTTCTAAACTTCACCTTCTGTTAGGGAGCCATTACACTCTAAAGGAAAAAAATAACCTAAGGAGAACAATGAGATGATCAAAGCATAACAGAGTCTTTAAGAATTCCAAAGAAAACAATGTTTGCAAAGCTAGCTTAATGACAGACAGATTTTATGCTGATGTACAGCACTAACACTTAAGCGTTGTATCTCTCTTTTTCGATAACACTGCTACTTATTGAGGGGCTCAGAACTGCGAGGGGGGGGAAGTCATAGCAAATCCTCCCTTTCACTGATCACATATAACTCTACAAGCCACAGACTTGGACTCAGCAATTACTAATCTCTGGATGAGTCCAAGAATACTCTAAATAAGCCCCAGAATAAACTGTAATTACTAATGGATTTGGAATGCTACGCTTTCATAGAGATCTCTGTGCTGACAAAGTGTGGCCAAGACAAATATCAAATTATATTTTCTTTCCACAAATCTGCCTGTTGCAATGCTATTGCTCATAAGAAAGAAAAAGAAAGAAAGAAAGAAAGAAAGAAAGAAAGAAAGAAAGAAAGAAAGAAAGAAAGAAAGAAAGAAAGAAAGAAAGAAAGTTGCCTTTATTCTGAGAAATTTAATTTATATTAAAGATAACTTCCCCTTATTAGGACGATTAAAAATACTTCCAGGAAAATCCACCAGGTGGAGCAAATACACAGCAATACAAAACATTTATTTATGCTTGTACTGCCATTTTCAACAGGGGGAAAATGGTTTATATGCTAATACTTTTACCTATTGACCTCCCTTCTTCATCTTTTTGTCATATATTTATCAACTGCTATTTATTTACTACATTTATAATGGTATAAAAACTTTGTTCAAAGGGGCCTTCACACAAAGTTATTGTCCCTGATGAGCTCAATATGAATTTGCCACAACAGTTATCAGAAATATAAGGGAAATTAAAGAATTGTATTATTCAACATATATATAATTTTTTCAACAATAGAAGGCTATGGTTGTGCTAGTAAAACACACTGACAAGTATTCAGAAAATAAAGCTTAGTCTTACATCAGGTAGCAAAATCTTGGCAGTGGCCTCCACTGCAATGGGCTGGAAACCTGGCCGTTCTGCATGTTTGGTTGTGTTTTTATACACACAGTAGTGCCCATACCACCACAGCAGTGCCATTATACAGCGTGTTGGTGTTTACTACTAATGCTTTCTTTTAGTATGACATCTGTCAACTACTGAGTAATTTCAAGAGAGTAAGTGAATAAGGACTGTAAATAAATATTTCAGCATATCTAGGACAGCTAAGTATTCTTTCTCCATTTAAATTATTGCTTTCCAGAGACAGGTGAGAAAGTCACCTCATCATCAAGTATTTTCTGTTTCCCTGATGAATTCGGACATCTAATGGAACAAAGGCAGAAGAAGAGAACTAAGTCCAGAAAGAACGGTGGTTCTTTTATGGATGAGTTTTCTCACAGTTATATTAGGACAACCCACTGGCAGACCCTGTAATTGCTAAAATGCCAAGCAGTATTACCAAATGAACTGTTCTAATGCAGTTCAGCATCTGGAAACACAGGAGAATCAGTACACAGACACATTCAAACCTTGATGACAGAAAAGCATTATTGTTTGCAAGTGACAAAAGGAAGGCGCTGATTTTAGTCACATCTTTTTCTTTCCATTGTTTCCTTAGTTGTACCTTCCATCATATTTTTCTCTCACTTTTCCAATCACTGTCCTGTTTTCTCTCTGCCATCACATCTGCTCCTAAATTCATGACTCTGGGGCCACCTTCTCACTCTGCTAGACATCTCTCTTCTCCATTTCACTACATGACCTGCCTCTGCTCCAGCTGCCTTGGACATTTATCCTCTCCCACACCTCCACCAACCTTGACAGCTAAAAGAAGTTCCAGAATTTCAAGGTGTGAGTGCTACCATAAAATATTACCCACAATCAGCACATAAACTGAATAGCAACAACCATCACTCTAACACTGAGGGAAAAACACTCTGCCAGTTAGGTTTCCATTACAAAACTAAGCCAGAATGATATTCACTTAAAGTGCTAGAGCACATCAAACTCCCTGGAAGCACCTTGTATTGACCCAATCGCTGTGCTTCTAGTCTGACACAGATGAATCCCATGATAGCTAAGGAAAATTAAAATACAACATCTTTGTTTCTTTAGGAACTGGGAGGAGCCTTGAGGAACATAGGCCTCTAAATATAACTTCACTTTATCTAATGGTGTTGACTGCACATGGTGCTTCGTTGTAGTCATTCAGAAGAGAAGCAGAAAAATACAGAGGTGATTATGAAGTGGAATTTCATACCAAGAGCAAATTACACCACTTTACACTAGGAGAATATCTGCAAAAAGAAGCAGTAAATGTTTGGGCACAATGCAAGGCGCCAGTTTTAATAAAGCCCAAACCATCTTGAGAACTATTATCTGAAAGGACTTTCCTTAAGCAAGATTATCACAGCAGAGGTTTGTGGAGACGGCAAAGTTTTGTTTTTTTGTTTTTTTTTAAAGAGAATGCTGATTTAAAACCATTATCACCAAGCAAGGTTTGAGTGGTAACCCTGGTGTAAAGGCTACCACTTATTATTTGTTATTTTTAAAGAGGCTGTAGACAACCATGGGTAGGAGGAAAGACAATGTGGTAGTTGCTGTCACCACACATCCATGGAGAACTTTTCATTTAAGGGACTGCTGGCTGAGGTGGGCGATGGACATGACTAGAGGGCATGGACAGTTCATTGAATTATGAACTGTGCAAAAAAAAAATATAAAGGCAATTAAAACACGGGAATAGAGGGACACAAATTACATGACTTCTAAAGGTTTAACTAACAGACAGTGCTCTCATAGAGACACATAATTTCCCTCATATGTACCAACTCTCTACACATGTCAAGTCCTACTCAGGACCATGAGACTGACCATAATGCATAAACCATCTCTTTTTTTCATCCTACAGATACAAGCGCAGTGCTTATAGAAGCCAAATTTTGGCTTCTTTACAATATGACAGGACAGATATTTAAAACTACATGTCTAAGTAATCCACTTTTAGTTAAAGGCACCTTTACACCACAGAAACCTAGGGGGCATTTGTACTGAAGAAAGTGCCTGATTCTAATGGTGAAGGATTATTGTACATATTTAAGAGCTCATTAGATCACAGTTATCAATCTGATAACACTGTAATAGCTCTTTTGTTGCACCATCCCTTGAAAATGCTTTTCAGATAGGGGATTAGTGGCACAATAGATGACAATGACTCTTTGGTCAGCCTGCTCTGCAGCTGACTCCTGTCTGCATGTGAACACTGAAGGCTACGACTCTCACTCAAGGGTCCCCCAAATCCTTACCTGGGAATGTCTGCATGAAAGAAGAAAAGTATGTCCTTACATCTGTATTACAAATTTCCAATTAAATATTAGCAGAGAAAATCTGCTCAAAAGATTTCAAGCTGACCTACGAAGCACCCAAAATCTCTAGCACATGGATATGTTTGCTGAGCCTGTGGGCATAACTCTACAGGCTGGACCAAAACCCTTCAACATGAAAGGAAATGAAACCTTAGTTAATTTGCAGCTCTCCTTCTCTACTCCTGCAACCACAAATATCTTTCTTGGACCGACTTCTGCCCACAACAATAAAAGGCAACAGTCACATGCTACACTCAGTTTTGCTGGAAGGCCTTATTAATTATGTTCCCTCCCTCTACTACTTGTACCCAGTGATTTTCAATTCTACCAATACAACTATTTACACCACTATGTTATAAACTCAAGTGTTGAAACTGTACAAGTAAATTAAATATTCTTCACTTGTCATTCAAACAAGAAGTAGTACTTTAATTCTTCACACACACACGTAAAAAAAAAAAACAAGCAAAACAGAACAAAAACAAAACAAAACAAAACCGGAC
>VXBU01003160.1:294181-311789 GCA_013400315.1 Bombycilla garrulus | reverse complement strand
CCAAAAAAAAAAAAAAAAAAATAAAGACCACCCCAAACAAACAAAAAAAGCCCCCACCTATTTAAGGTTTTTGCCAATGTAAACATACAGTATCTTTCAGGTGTAGGCAGGAGCTTTACATCCCAATGAACACTATCCATCTATGGACCCAAACCTAAACGCTGCCTGTGACCTCAACAAACAGCAGCTATGAGGAGCAAGGACTATAACTGACCCTATCCCAAGACTTTAAAATTGAACACCAAACTGGACATCTCAGAAAGTTACATGAATAATGACAATGGAAGTATTGATAGCAGCCATTACTGTTTTAATGGGCCAGAAACAAACACTAGCTTGGTTTGAATCCAGGGGACAAAGAAAAATAACGCTGCCAAGCATACTTAAAATGACAAACATAATACGCCAAGCATGATGATTATATAAATGATAACTATGAAAAAAATACCGTTTTCAAAAGTTTAACTGTTTCATAGAACAAAATCCACCTCAAATAATTTGCTCCTCAGATTTGATTTCTGAAAA
Organism: Bombycilla garrulus; assembly: GCA_013400315.1. Taxonomy (NCBI): domain Eukaryota; kingdom Metazoa; phylum Chordata; class Aves; order Passeriformes; family Bombycillidae; genus Bombycilla; species Bombycilla garrulus. Next base: position 311,264 of record VXBU01003160.1, on the reverse strand, counting down.
TGAGGTCAAGCAAGAAAAGAAAGACTCAAATAAAAGAAAAAATAGGTGAACTCAGAAGCTAAAGGGTTAATGTTTTGTTTCAGTCAGTGTTATACCAATGCCAGAATTACAAGGGAAAGACTAAAAAGAGCCAATTTTTTTCTTTATTATTATTATTCTTTAAAAGAAAAAAATCATGCCTATCTGTCACAGGGTTGTCCGGGCTGGAAGAACCGGCAGGAACCTCAAATTCCTGACCAAACCCTCTTCCACACAATGCCTCCTGAATGGAAGGAACCGAGGCCCGGCAGAGATAGCCCCCTGTCAGGAACCAGCCCTGACGTTTGCGGACAGACGGGGCTGGCCTCGCAGGATGTCAGAGCAGCAAACTGCTGTTCGAGATACTGGGTTTTCACACACTCCCAGCCTGGATGTTTTGCTCTTCAGGTAATTAAACAAGGAAACGAGGCTGATGTGTACGAGTCTGACCCCTGTGCGGCGGCTCCGCGGTTCTGCACATCAACTTCCGCACCAGCCGCCCCAAGCACCAGCAGAGCCTTCTACTGCTGCCGCTGCCTCTTCTGACACCAGGCTCTAAAACAAATCCTCCTGGAAATATCTGCTGCTATTCCCTCCCCCACCCCTCAGTTTACAACGGGCTAAATCATTTGCTCTATTCCACACACCTTGATTTCTCAGAAAAAGAAGTAAAAAATTAAAGAAGTGGGTCCTTGGGTGTAGCTGTTCTTCAGCCAGTCACTCAAAATATTAAATTTATTGCGAAGAGGGGATGAACAGACAGAAAGATGAGGCAAGGGATTCCCAAATTAATGTTTAGTTTAAGGTCATTACTCCAAAAGATCCTGAAACATATTGCCAATTTGTCCAGTCAACAGCCAAACATTCACTTATTTAGAAATAAAATTATTCTGATTTAAGCATTATTGAAGAGTCTTTGTCTTACAAGAGGACATAAATCATAGACCTAGGCACTAGAAAAATAGACCAGTGTTTTCTGTCTCTTTTTCCCCAAATGTCAGAAATGGAAAAGGGCAGGTGTTACTACCTATACTTGGCAGAAAACCCTCCACAGGGCTGCTCTGTGACTGACCTAGTTTCTACGCTCTTTAAATGCTATTTAAACAAAAATTATTTTTTAAAAGGTAACACATTCCTACTTCTTTCTGAAAAATCCACAGAATAGAATATTGGCTGAAAAGAGAAGAGCCCAGAAGAAAGAGGAGTACAAAGGCATGCCTGCTTGTCTGTGTTCAACACAAAGAACATTAAATGAAAACAACTGGCATGCTGCCAAATTCCTATACAGGCAAAGAGATTCAAATAAATTGATTTCACGCATCACACTGACCTGGGATCAGTGAGCAGTGGTACAATACACTTGCTGCTCCATGTGGGGCAAAGCCCATTAATGTTATCAGAGACACATTACATTGAGGGGGAGCACGGGGGGCGGGCACAGAGAAGGAACCCAAACTCTGCAAATTCAGAGGAAAAAATCACTTTGAAAAAGGAACTTGAACTGGAGCACTTGGTTTTGGTTTACTAATAAATATACCATAATGCAAGAGCTTGTCCTCTGCTCACCTCAAAGGTTTCAAAGATTATATGTTCAAATTAGAATAAATACTGATGTCAAACACACACTCCCCCTTACATTCTACTTTTAACACAGTTGTTCTCAAACTCACTTATTCTCTGTAAATTTCCTCCCTTCCCCATCCGCTAGCGTTTTATATAGATTATGGGTTATTTTCTTTGTACTTCAAAAGCTGGATTCCTGCCCAGGATACTCTTACTGGCTCAGAAAGCAAGCTGGAGAAATCGGCCACTGCTCTCAACTGGCCCAAATCAACCTGACCTAGAGAGAAAAATGCTTTATTTGCAAGGTAGCAGGAAGCAGGGCACCCGTGTCCTTTGCAGAGTCACCCATACATGATGCTCCCATATACCAGGGAGCTGTCTCCAAATCAGTATTTCAAATTTCGCTTTCCTAGTAATGTGAAGTAACCCATGATTGCTGTGGAGTCTCTTCTTGTCATTGTGGCTTTGTTTTTCATTAAGCTCTCTCACACTCCAATCAAGAGCAATGCCAGCAAGCCACAGGTGTGCACCACATGAACAGATGAAATTCTGATTGGAGGGACAATCACTGTCTATAATACACTTGCATAACTCTTTTGCATCTGTGGTATGTTTGAAGGGGATTTTATTATTTTCACTGTACTCCTTCAGATACATTGGTAAGCAAACAATTCTTTTGAAGATAAAAAAGGAAGCCAAGAGGAGATGATTTTGCAATAGCAAAACAAAGGTGAGGATGCGTGAAAGGGGTCACAACAGCAGAAGTAGTCATTCTACAAGTGACCATTGCTTCAAGGGGACAATAGACTCAAAACACCTTTTTTTTTGCCTTTTACTCCATTAAGGTTTCCAAATAACAAGTCAAATCTTCTTGGGCACAGCAAAGTCCATATTAAGTTACACTCAAACAGTGTAGGCTTCATCTCTAATTACTCATTGAAATTTAAAACAAAAAATCATTGAAAATGTGGAGCTTCTTGGCCATTTAACACTAAAATTTTTGAGCACGTCACAAATACATCCAGATGTAGACACCTTACCCAGTCACCTCAATTCAAGCAAATGTCAAAATGGGAATGGCTAAAGATCTAAGAACTGTTAACCACCACTGATCACTCTCTAAGGGCTAACAAAGCAGTTATGAATTCTTCATTAGCAAGGTGAAAAATATACAATATTGTTAACTCTGTAAGAGGTGTCACAGAAGGATGTGCTTGTTTAGGTATAAGGCTACAACTGATAGAACTGCACAGGGATAACACACTATGCAGCAACTTCACCATGGCAGAGATGTGCCTGCACCCAGACAATACAGAGAGCACAACCTGCACAACAGTGAACAGGAAGGATAAGGTGCTGTTCCCTCCCTTTTATGAATACTTCAGCAACCATCAGATCAGTTGACTTTACAGAGATTAAGTGAATTTTAGTCATATTAATTCCCTTTCTTTAAATTAATGGTATTAGAAAATAAGCCTTCCTCCTAAGCTGTAGGAAATTTCCCTTATCTTGCATGTGCCCTGACAGCAATAAACCACAATAAACTTCCCATTAGTATGCCAATACTGCATGCTTCAGGCATGACATCTTTACTGTTACATTTATTTATTTTTTAAATCCTTTCTGAAGACCCATATGGTGAAAGAAACAACCAACAACCACCTGTACACAGTACATTTGCACTTTGAAAAATAAGACTGTAGATAGTAAAAAGGAGAAATTAGTCAGAAGCTATACACTGCTAAATAAGCAAAATCAAAACATAAGAAGAAACCCTGCTAAGATTGTTCATTCTCTTCCAATGCTGCCTGAGTACATGCATGAGTACAAAGCATTTATTTGTTTTAAGCTGAGCTAGGCACTCAAATTTGAATGCAAATTTATTTTTATTAGGATTTAATTCCTTAAAGGTATGTTCACACTGGTGCACAAAACCTCAGGCCTGCCCTTTGCCACAAGATGAAGTGCAGAGGCTCCCACTGGCTCTCTCAGCTGTTCTCCATCTTTCCACACCCCACAGGCAGAGCAGCATGGACCATGGTGTTGTCTCAGGTGGGAAAACAAGTAATATGATCAAGGCTGAACTACCTTTAAAACTATCCAGGGCAAAACCAAGAGTACTCAGACACTATTCATCTTATTTTGGTACCATACTCTATCAAAGTTATGTCAAGCAATATGGTCCAACACTGAGAAAAAAAATTAACCAAGTGTTGGAAAGCACTTAAAATCAGTTTAGCAGTTTCTTGCCATCCAGACACACACCATTTTAGAAGAAAAAGTATAGTTACAGTAAAGACAGGAACGACTGTCATAGGTTATCTAGAAATTTTGTCCAGCAATAGCAGATTTACTTTTCTAGTACAGTAAAAATCTTTGCACACAAGAAGCAGAAATATCCATTCTTATTATCATCTCAATCAAATTTATCACAGATTCTCAGTCTGATGCAATAAGTTTACCAGAAGATTCCACTAAATTACAACCAACCATTTTGCCAATGTGATTAAAACTGGTTTCAAATACTACTCCAATTCACAGTTCAGAAAACTGAATGTCACTATTTCCACAACCCAGCCAAGTAATATTGATGACACATAAAGAGCAACCATGTCATTAAAAACACAAAAAGAACCCCAAAGTTAAAAATGTTGTATATATGTATTTAAGATATTAGAAAAGTCATGACTGATGTATTTTATTAGCATTGCAGTACTCTTTCTTACTAGTATTTAATGAAGACAGCACCTTCATTGATTTAGACAGACTCTTTGGAGCTAAAGGGAAAGATTTCTTTTTTAATTACAATTTACAAGGCAAGGTACAGTCATTATATACACACAAAAAATTTCTAAAAGGTATTCACATTAAAAAATCAAATATTTTTCTGTTCCTTACCTTGACAAAATTCAAAGTTCCCTTTTTTCCGGCAGTCACCTATCACTAAACTCAGTGCTCTCCAAGTGTTTCTTTTGACAGATATCATTCTCCACCAATCGCTCTGCTAATTTCCTCTTTCCTTTTCTGACTGGGACAGATATTATGTTCACCAGCCCAGAGATCAATCTTTTCTATTGACAACAACAAATGAAAAAAAAAAAAAAGCATATATCACAGCCAGTTTGAAGCACCACACCCCTTCATTTGCATGATAACAGTAGTCTTTTAAATAAAAAAGGAAGAGAGAAACATTATTTTAAACCAAGTAACCACATTTTCTTTGCTAATATAAGGTAGTACTTTAAAACTGTAGTAATTCTTCCACAAAGGTTGTTTCATAACTTGCTCAGTTAAAACATCTGACATATAGAGGGCAACAAATTAAGGGCAGCCTATATTCTACCTATTAGTAGTTAATTCTGTAAAAATGCTTGGGTTTAAATACATTAATATAACATGAAATATTACATACTTTACCTGGTTCAACAGAAGCTCTAGAGAATAATTTATTAAATCAAAATGTTTACTAAATATAGAGATCTTCCAATTTACACATTGCTATACTAAATTGGATTTTTAAGTCATAACAGCAAACACATTTAAAGAAAGGCAGATCAAATAGCTATTGATATATTCACAAATCATCTTCCCACTTTTGAAAAGGCAATTTCCCTCCCACTCCAACACCTAAAAAACATGTTTATTTGGGTTACACAAATACTCTGCCGCAATTTGTGTAAGTCTGTATCACAGTGTTGTCAGTTTTTCCAAGGCATTAATATGCTTTTCAGGGGTTCATAATTATGTCAAGACAGAAAGTTTTTTCAGAGCCAAGCACACACAGTTACATACATGCTTCAATCTGCAACCACTATTCAAGTATTTTGGGACATCAAGTTAAGCATGCACAAGGATCTGGCTGCAGCTCATGCATCTAACCCAACATCCAGCCCCAACCCTCTCCTGGACTAAATTTTCTCCAAAAAAATTGTATTGCCCAAAGGCATTTGCAAAAGATCACATTTGTGTTTGTGGTAGAAATTGCAATCTTTCCCACAAACAAGCACCCTTCTCAAATCAAAACAAACCTTCCCAAGTTAAGGTTACAGAACAAAGGAGTTCATCAAAGTCCTTCCTTTCTTTCCAGCAGTCATGGTCAGACATTTCCCCAAAGCCCTGAGAGAAGCCAAAATTCCACTGATTTCAGTGAAAACAAGTGGTAAGAACTGCAGGACTTTACCCAGAATCGGGCAACTGTGGAGCTCTCAAACTGGCACAACCGCCTCTGGCATTTGGAAAATAACCTCCAAAATGTGGTTAGGACTCCATAACTTGGGTACAATAGCTACTTTTACAAAATTATTTTTATTTTGTATGGAATTCTCTAGTTGTCACAATGTTCTTATGTAGGCAATAAATTTACCTTTCAGTTGTGCCCAAGAATGAATTGTGTCCTTTTCAATTGCCTAGACGTTTGGGTAACACTTTAAATTTCCATAAATGCATACAGCATGCTCTGCATTGTTGTTATTGTTTGATATGATTTTTATGGTCATAAACCCATGCCCCTACCAAAACTGAAAAATTCTCCACTGACCAGGTGACCCTATTAATTTCACTGGAATAATTTAAACATCAAGTTTTCTACCAAGAGACAATAGCACAATCTGGCTGAAATACTGTCTTATAGTAGAATATGCAATTAACATCATATCTTGGATTCATAGTTACACAGCAGGGATCAGTAAAGATTTATTCACGTTTTGCTAACCTTTTTCTATTTTGGCCACTAGAAACAATACTGGTCAAATATGTTAGGCTGCATAATATATAAAAATTCAATATTTCTGTCTGCCGAATAGCATACTCCTTTTTCATGGTTGATAAAAGATTTTAAACATCTTACTGTAAAAGCATTCTTAGTAAAAAAAAAAAAATGACATCCACTTTACAATCACTTCACAATGAAGACGTCACTTCAATTTTCTACTCTTCCTTTGTTTCAAGATCATGTTAATTTCTTCTACATGCCATGTTTTCCAAAGTGATGGATGCATTTTGCTATACCCATTCTACACTAATCTCCTTCTTTAAATGTATTTTTGCTTCCTGAATTGTAAACTGCTTCTGTTGTTCAAATGTACATGCAAAACTGTCTAATGTCTGAGCTTCACTGAAAGCAGAATGCCTCAAACAATTTGTAGTCTTACATGAGTGTTATAAAAAAGGATCAACATGTTGTATTACCATGGAAATTTTGGAAAACATACTTTCCCAAACAAATATTACTTTTTCTCAATGGTATGAAGTAATGAAAACCACATGTGTAAATCTGCGATCCGTGCAGTAGTTCAAGCTGCAGCTAATAGAAAATACAGAGAGTGAACTCTGCCATATAAAGGATTCTTGTTACAGAAATATAATGTGAAAACCAGATGCAGACAGAAAACCTTAATCACAGATGGGAATGTAATCACTGGCATACAGAATACTTTTTTGATCAATCTCAACCATATGAGAAATGTATTTATTTTCTAAGGAATGCAATAACTCTAGAGAGTCTTCTATTTGAATTCAGTTAACCTCATATTCACAGTGCTTTTATGTGTAGAGAAGGGGGATACAACCTGAGCCAAGACTCTTAGAAGAGACGTTAGCTCTGGCAAATCATTCTTGTATCAGCTTATCTTTCAAGGAATTAATAGGATGTAAAGACTACAAATATCAGGATCAGCCTCAAATGAAACCAACCATTATTGTACTTCCTAGTTACTGCCAGAAATCCCTTCATCACCTAAGCACTTCTCCAGTTAAATTTTCCCTTTAATACGCAGTTCTTCAGAAATATAATGCTAAGAGCAAGCACACTGTTGCACTCAAGCTCTGCGAATCGTAATTGGAGTCCTACAGCAGAGCCTTCCTCTATAAAAGCTGAAGAGTCATCAGTTCAAAAACAAGTTTACCTGGGGCTTCCTTCTAACTGCTGAGGGTCCCTGCGAACGCCCTCCACCCACACAGCTCCCAGGAGTTAGCAGGAAACAAAGGACCACAGCACAGGACAGCTATCCAGTTGCATCAAGTGTCTAAACTGCTGACTGCCTTCTACCAACTATCCAGACCAAGGCAGGAGCAAGGTAACTCCTGAAAGCTTGCACTGCTGTGGTGACATTACTACTACAGTAGTAGTAAATGCATCATGTAAAATAGGGACTGATACATCAAACTGCAACAAAAAAACTCAATTTGTACTAGGAAATAAAACTTAAGAAAGAAAAGGCATTCAGAGATGAGTCCTCCAGGTCTTGGGTACTAGTAGTGGCAGTATTACTTCCTGGCAGCCCCCAGTCCCTGCTGTACCCACCTCCAGGATGTACCTAGTCTACCCAAGAATACACAGCACTGCCTGACTGTCACAATTCAAACCTGAGCTTATTAAAGTAACCTAAAGTAAGCAGAAACTTATTTTAATAGTATAATTAAGTAACACAAACACAATGATTTGGTACATGTTATACCAGGACAGAGAGGTGATGACAGAAACTCTTTGACAGGCACAGGGTAGGCATATTCTCCCTCTCTCTTATAGCCTCTAAGTCCATTTAGGTGCCTGCAGTAAGAGGACACAGTCCTCAGTACCCTACTCCAGAGCTCCCAGAAACAACACTTCACAGGTGTACATCAGACTAACTCTGCTGAAGCTCCTCTAAAGATGCTTTCTTAATTGAATGCCTCTAAGGCTAGGTGAATTTTGAAGTCTGCTACTTGTTTTCTTCCTCCCATGTTAACAAATACCAAATAAATAATTTGATAAAAATACTTTAATTCCACCAATGCAACAAAACAATTTTTAAGGGATCTTGTCTCTTCTGAGACTAAACTTTAAATTTCTGCGACTGCAGCACTAATAGATATCACAGAAGTCAACATTTAACACTAAAGTAATATGGGCTGGATATGCTTGTCTTATTTCTAAACAAGCATGCCTAGATTAATAATAAACTTTGGCCAGATACATATTTTCATTTGCATGTTTTTCATATAGCATCATCATCATGTGTTGTGTGTGTAGAGTGCTAAAAATGGAATGAAATCTTCCAGCTGAAAACAGTTCCACGTGACAAAACAGAGAGGGATCCTGAAAACTCCTGCTTCATGTCATGTGCGAGTGTGTGTGCCTGTGTCTTTTTTTTCCTCTCATCTAATTTCATCTGTGAGAGACTGTCCCTAGAGAACAAGACAAGAGAGAACCAATTATATCCAGCGGTTGGTTTCTCCAAAATGAAGGCATCTGTTCCATGCCAACGACTTCCACATGGAAGAAAAACAGAACTTTGAAGGCATCTGCGTTCATGGTTGACAGTTGCAGATCTTAGGGTCTACTGTAATTGCCCAGCTGCAAACATGATTTGGTTGCTGCTGTTGTCAGCTGATCTCCTTGCACAGAAAAGGGAGCTTAAATAGCTGGATAAAAATCAGATATTCTTCCACAATACTGACACCTTTTCCCTTCTGAAGGAGGTATTTTTCCTGGTACAATGGGTTTGATGGAAATAAATTGCAAAGTGGTTCTTAAACTAACATTTTACAAAGTATTCTACTTTAAAATGCTATTCTTTAAATAATGTACCATTCCAAGCACAATGTGTTCATTATCTGCTAACATTTCAGGCTGGTATTTTCTAAGAGTGATTCAGAAACCAGTGTGTGATTCACCAGCCACATAATCCTACAGCCCACCTTATTTAACCAAGTAGTCTCAGTAATAGCAAGAGTACACCTGAGCAAAAGCTCAGAGTTTTCACCCCAAATGCATATGGCAGATAAATAACTAGTATATTTATTATCAGCTCACATCACTTCCAACGTGAGTGAACACATTCCAAAAGACACTTTATAGAAACATTACTGGTAATTCAAAATCTGGCTTACAGCACTGGGTGCCACATTCTCTGTGAGATACTCAGCAGTGCTGTGCACCTTCACTGCTAAAAAAATCAAGCAAACTGTTAACAAGAAGCTCATATAAAGCAGCAAGACCCTAACTGATTTTCCAAAGCACAGGATTGAGTGCCATTTAGAGATCCACAACTACTGATGGTGCAGTTACAACAAAGACAATTAAAACTGGCCTAAGCAGAAAACACACTGACACTCTCCATCCTTGACTCACAAGACAAAAGTGGATCATAGCTTCCAGAAATATTTCATGCACTTCTTGAGTTTTTGTAGTTTGCTTACCTAGGACTTTTTATTAATATCTTGAAAGAAAAAAGCAGTATATCATAGGGAAATATTTTTATTTTTTTAATGAAATTCTTTGTTATTCTGCTGGATTCTAGCTGCAATCCCAAATATACTCTGCAGCAACAACATTCAATCCTCCGAGCCAGGTAGCCACTCAGCTTAAAAAGGATAGTAAGGATTCCCAGACAGTGTCCCTTGCTTGGCACATACCTCTAATTATTATGAATGCCTGAAGTAGTGAACCTGGGGGGAACACAGTAGGCCTGACACTTCCTGATCACTTCTAAATTCCCTGCAGGAAGGACAAGAGTTGGGAGTGAGGACAATTAACACAGCCACCTGTTTCCTGTGACCTTCTAAGGGGCAGACATGGCCACTGACGACTTGTTCTGGTAATGTCACTGAGGTCCTGCCCATCCTTCTCTTTCCAGAGAAACCATGGAATAATAAAAACAATAGCGGCCAATAATAGCTCCGTAAGAGACAGTGAAATTTAGGTCTGGACTTAAAAATAAATGAACAAACAAACAATAAAGAAAATTAACATCAGAAGCTCCCCACGTGAAGAGAGTGGGACCAATAAATCCCAGAATGTGGAAGGAAAATTATACATTGATCCCCTCGTTCCAGCTACTGTAGATCTAAATCCAAGAACTGATATAAAAAAAGTATTGTCAAGATCACGGACATGAGATGAGAGCACAGAAAGCCTGAAGGTCTAGCTCCTAGACTGGGATTTAAACTAAAGAAACACTCTCCTCAGTGAGAACTGGGCATGGGAGTACCATGGAAGATCTGAGCTCCAGTATTTTAATTCAATGTTCACAAGCTCTGCTGATCCATGGAGTTGCATTCATTTATCATGGTGCACATGAAATGTGTACAACATTCAGAAACTACCTTGGGCTATTCAGTTCAGTAGGATGGTTTCCTCATGCACCTGTAGCATGCTTTAATACAGGTTGCAGCCTGCTTTTCCAGCATTAAGTAGTTTGCCGTCAAGCTTTAAAATAGCAAATAGCAGAGTCATGAAACAGGTTTTGCTTAATGGTTCCTGGAACTCAGTGACTTCACTCACTAAAACACTTTCTATAACATTACCCTTAAATACTTTCAGCAATGTCACCATTAAAATAAAATAAAATAAAAAATTATCCTGGCAGTACCATCCATTGACAGCACACCCATAGGTGCCATTATTCCCACATTTATTGGCAGCTTTTTCTGGCACCATTATGCTTTAATGGCTCTGGCAACAAACCCCACCTGGATTTCACTGGAAGCGCTCCTCTGGAGCACTCTTCCCAAATATCCTTTGCAGCATTCTGTCTCCTTTGTTGCACCCTAATCATCCCATTTTCTGGCAATAGCCTTACACTCTCACTGTCAAAGCCTGAGCTGGTCTTGGGGAGTTCTCTTCCTGAACTTGTCTAATGTATGTGTGATTCAATGTTAGGATGAATTTTCCAAGAGGATTTCAGGACAATATCTTAGCTGCTCACGTTGGATGTTCACTCACATCCCAGCTTCAAAATTCATTTTATTACATCCCAGTAGCACAACGTGACCAAACCAATGGGACAGTAAAGCACAGGTACAAAACTCTATATAATCTGATGCTTCATCAGAGAGTTTGCTAAACCTTGTGACTCCCAGAAAGCACACACAGCTTTACTCAACATGCCACACAACCTGTCATGGGAACATGCAGAACCAACATTCTGATACTGCCATTACCAAATAAAAGAAGCAAAAACCAGAGAAGGTATTCTGAAAAATAAGCAACTATGGAGGAAAAGTGGTGATTTTTTGGGGGGCTGAATTGCTGGTAGCTTTTGTTTTTTTTTCTTCCTGAGCAATTTAAAATGACACCTGGACCACAACCAAAAGGGGCACTTGTGGGGTCACCATCAAAAATTGAAAGATGCAGACAGCAGGTCTCCAAAGAAAAGGCACCACAAAAGGAAAAAGCTAGTGGTAATGCCTACTGCTTATGCAGACTGCACATTAACATCCAACATGGCAGACATTCATAAGCCTCCTAGAGCTCCAAAAGTAACTACAGCCTGGTACAATTTGTAATGGTCATACATAACCATCACACCTTGGATGCTTGTCTGAATTCCTGGGCTTTACTCTCTGTAGCAACTTGGCTCTCCATAAATGATACCTATTTTATTACACACCGCTGCCTGCCACTATGTGCATGTTAATTCCACTCCACTAGGTGGAGTCTTCTGTCTTTCCAGACTGCAACCTAATTTCCAAAAGAACCTATTATCTATCCTCCATGAACTTTGCACATTTACTTTACTGTAAGTGCCAAAGTATACGTGCCTTGATAGACATAAAAATGGCAATGAATCAAATGCCTTCCAAAATGATTAAAGAAATCCCACGAGGATCCTAAATCAGCATGTTACAATATGGGGTGCAGGAATATTGTTCCTGCACAGTTCTGTACAACACAACTGTACTTTCACAAACACTACATTCAATAAATAATACCGAGTATAAAAACATATCCCTTGAATAAGTCACCATATCACACATGCCCAAAATCTACATATAAACAAACTCAAGCTTCAGAACTTCTATTAAATTCTTTTTGTGTATTCTGAAATACTTTTGAGTATCTAGGATGCCTTCCCTTTCCAGGCATCCCAAAATGCATTACAGAAAATGAGAGAGAACATTAAAGTATTCACATTTCCATTCACAACCAACGGAGTTAAATATGGCAACTATTCAACAGGAACAGCAAAACTGTATGCAGCATTTCTGGCAGAGATTAAGAAAACAGAGCACTCCCATGAATGTGTTCAGAACATTTAGATAAGAAAATCTGGACACCCTGCATCCAGCTATAATCTTTCTTTTGGGGCTGGGCTCTACCCCAACCCCTGTGCAAAGTACCAGAAAAACCCAGGACCAAAGTTAAACGCTCCTTGGTTTCAAAGCTCTGCAGGTAGGCAGTCCCTGCTCTCCCACACGGCATCGGAGCATTTGCTCGTCAGTATCCGCGAGCAGAAAGCCCCACGCAGGCACCAAGCACGAACGCGAGGCTCCCCAAGGCTCTCACATCCCTGGGTCAGCCGAGGTAGGGCTCCTCAGCGCCGCTCCTGCTGTTGGCAGATATCACCAGCTATTTAAGGCTACAGACATTTTGCCCCAATCGGCCATGTTTTCTGTAATATTTACTTCTCGTACATATGTCTATAACTATGTATACATCCCACAGAAGGTGAGGTTTAACAGGGTTAGCTTTGTTGGGGAAAAGAAGGTTTGGAGGAAAGGAAACAACTTTCATGTCGAGAAGATTTGAATCTAGTGACTGTCACGGGATGTAAACACTCTTCTGGGGAGGGAGGCTTTTTGTTATGTTTCAGGAGAGCACAGAGTTTTGGATAAAATCTGTATAAATAATTATCCCTCTGTCATTCAACATAAATTTATGCACATGTGTGCACACAGTTATGCTGGGGAATACAAACTATAAAGTAGACGTGCCACAGACTTCTAGACAACCTACCACAAGCACGGATCTCACACAGAATCCATTCTATATTTAAATTTCAGTTTATTGAATTTTAATTATTTCTGATCTGTAGATCACTTTGAGGAAAATCCCCCAAGGTCAAAAGCTTACAAATCCAATTGCAAAACCAAACAGAAGCATCAGCAAGGCCCTTTGCCATGCAGACACCTACAAAAAAAATTTAGTTTCTGACTATTAGATGAGATTGGAATTCAGCAGCTAAAACCCATTCTAATATTAAAACCAGGTAATTCTCTACGTTGAAATAAAGCAATAAAAGCTCTCATTCTATTCTGCACATTTACTGATGTTATATATACAGGACTCCATAGATGTAATAGTGAATTATCCCTTCTTAATTTAGATCCTTATTTATGAAATTAACAAACACATATCCTTTCCATTAAGTTATTGTTGGTTTACCTTGTTGTTTCGTTTTTTTTTTTAATTAAAAAGCAACAGTGTTATATTCTTCAGAGATGTTTATGATAAAAAATGTATGCTCTACCAATACTATGCTTTCCAAGTTATAGAGCTCACTTGGATTAGCAGCTCCACAACAGTGAATATTTTTGTATATATGCATTCAAATATGACTCAGTCATTTCATTTACCAGAAAAAAAGTTACTCCAAAATCCCCATTAACTGAAATGTCCTTGATGAGCCTAAACTTAAGGTTTGCAGGTATACGAGGAATGAAACAAGTCAAAGAATGTCCTGTCATATAATGAACATCCTTTACATTGCTCAAGTTCCTCAGTAGTAAATAAAGCTGTACTGCTGCAATAGGGAAACAGCCATATGTCATTTTAAAATACAATCATAGTTTATTAATAAAATTATTTTAAAAGTACGAGTTAAATCCTTTTACCAACATAATGACATTCAGCTATCCAGTGTCATTTTTCCAGTTCAAATAGATATGGTCCTAATTGCATAATGCCATTTTATCTGCTGAAGATAAAAGTGCCAATAAACAAAAATGCACATTAGGCAGGAGATTTTTCAGAATAGATTTTTTTTTCAAATAACCCACTTGCATTAACAAAAGATTGCAATGGCTTCCAAATTATAGGGTGTTATTTTTAGTGGAAGTAGTTCAATATTCATATTGGAGCAGATGTAGCAGTTTAACAAAACAGCTCTTCAAATCCTGCACAAATTGAAAACAGGAAAACTGATTGCATTTTCTCTTATCACTTTCCTTTTCTGAATTGACACTTTTGGCCTTCTGAAAATTTACACATGGCTTTCATCTCAACAGCACCTGCTGATCAAACAGAAACCTAACATTTTCAGGAAAATGGTATAAAGGACTAGTTTTCTTTTTACCATCTTAAAGGGCATCGGCAGTCCACTTGATGGCAACAATTACTTAGTAGATGGCACACAAAATACATTTTATATTTTCATTCCACTTACTTTTAAAAATTATTTAAATCGCAATGGCTCTTCCGTATTTGCTCTTTGTCTACTTTAAATTAATTTCAGTCTCTATCTCTGTGTTACCCTGATGGGTTTCATTCTACAGTCAGCTAGATTTTAAAGATGATGTGAAAGCTTCTGAAATAATAAACACATTGCATGCTCTGCAGACAGGGGTCTTCTTTATATACGCATTTATATGCAATCATATCAACTGATATATACAATTATGCATTCATGTGCACATATTGCACAGACATTACTTTTTATGGTGCTTATACCAAGGACAAAATGTGTGTGTGTATATAGATATACATATATGCATGTATGTTTCGTTCCGCAATAGTCTCACTGCATTGAATTCCCCGAGCGTTGTCATTTGAACATGTTGAGGGGAGAGAAATTCAAAGGGTATTTATTTATTTCAAAGCTGTTATTTGTTTCCTTTGCAGTCTTCAGACTGGGAGAAGGTCTAGCAGATGCTCTGGAACTTGAGCATCAAGACTGCGTTGAGATGCTGCCATTGGTGACCATGGCGAGCATGCAAACAGCACAACCAGAAATCCTTGGTCTCCTGCAAAAGTTAAAGGTATCAAGTCATGTATATAAAAAATGAAACATAAGTACCTTGTTATCCCGTCTGCTTCTGAGCCTGTAAACTCTGAAGCGCAGCAGCAGGTAACAAGGACAATCTTCCTTTGTACATAATTCTAGGTGTAATTAAAGATACTCCTGAAAGCTGCTATGTGTCAGCTTCTTAACAGATAGGGCCCTCACCCCCCTGAAGTACTCTGCTGCCATCCATTACCATTCTGCTTCAGTGATAAGGTAACCTGAAGGCAGAGATGACATACAGTAATATATGTGCCACTCCAGACAGTTGGTTCATGAATTTCAGTGTTTCATCATGCTCACTGAGGCAATCGCAAACCTGAAATGTCAATATGTTCAGTCAATGGAAGTAAAATAATGGGGCTCTATTGTCTTACCCTATCGATCTGCTGCTGTCAACAAGAATACATGCCCCCCTGGCTTTAAACAAATTTTAATTAGGCTTTTAGTTACTAGATCATATCTATATATCTATCTGTGCAAACACTTGACAAAGTGAAACGGCAGTATAAATATTTCAAACTTTTAAATATAAAGGTAATTGTTTAATGTTGCTTTAAGATTTGACCGCTGATAAAACAGTTTGCTAATGTAGTGTGCGTGCACACACCGAGCATGCAAGTCATCTTAATCTGGGAGAGAACTTAATAAGCACCACCAAAAGTCCATCTGAAACAACAAAAAAGAAGGAGCAAAGAGGCCACTTTTCTTAAAGCCCGGTGTCATCCTCTACGGGGATTTTGGAAGTTAGGAGCCTTCACTGAAACCGTCCCAGGAGTGAGCGCTGGGTGCCGGGGCGTGACAGGCCGGGGCCGGCAGAGCCCCTCTGCCCCGCTGCCACTCCAGGCCGGGGTTCCTCCACCCCGTCCCGCCAGACACCCAGACATGGCATTCTCTGCTCCCCCGGGCTGTGTTTAAAGTGGGTTCCCTTAGTCACCACCTATGGTCTGCGGCCACCTCCTCCCTCTCCGCAGCCAGCCCAGCAGGCGAGCCCCCCTCCGCTCCCCTCGGCGCTGCCCGGGGCGGGGGGAGGCAGCACAACAAAAGGCAGATCCCGTCTCCCTGCCGGCTAATCTCTGCCCGTAAATCCCCTGCCCGCTCCGGAGGGAGATAATAAGTGGTTACATCTTTACTTCTGCCCGCACCCATCGACTTGTGCAGCGCCGAGGGAGCCGGGCCGGGCCGGGCGGTGTGAGGCGGCGAGGGGTGTCCCCCCGCCCGCCTCTCCGCCTCTCCCGCCCGCGGGTGGAGATTTTACCTTCCGGCGGCGGGAGGGACGAGGAGGCGCCGGCGCGGCCCTGGCTTTGTGCGCCTCACGCGCCTCGCAGCTTATCTGCGGCGCAAGGACGGAGCATCGCGGCTCCGCGGCCCCGCCGGCGCGGGGGGAGCGGCACGGCGGCGTGCATCGGGGCGATTACGGTATCAGCGCTGCCCAGATGGCGGCCGGAGGATGTGCGAGGCAGCGGGGCCGGGAGCGGGGCTGGGGCCGAACCGGGTCCCCGGGGAGGCCGCGCCCGGCACGAGGAGAGGCGCCACCTCCTCGCCGCCCACCGGGGGAGAAGGCGGCGGTGCCCAGGTCGGTGTGTGCCTGCCCTCTGGCCGGAGTCCGTCCCGGCTACGGCATTGCAAGTTGCCCGACATCTCTCCGGGATAAGGACCCTGCCATGGGTCGCTCAGCGCTAGCTCCCCAGGCTCCTCTGCCAGAGGTCGCCGCCCCCCACCCCCCCCACCAAGGATCGTCC
>VXBU01003160.1:244725-286650 GCA_013400315.1 Bombycilla garrulus | reverse complement strand
AGGCTCCGCCGCCGCCGCTCCGCTGCGCCCGGCTCCCGCTAGCAGGCAGCGCGCGAGGCAGGCAGCATACTGCCGGCAGCCGGGCCGGCCCCGCTACCCAGGTGCAGGGGGGGAGGGCTTAAAGCAGTGGGAGGTGATAGAGGTAGGAGACATCTGTGTCGTGAAGAGGTTAGTGGGGGTCAAGTATATGTTAACAATAGGCGAGCGTGGTCCCTCTCGGGCAGCTTGCCTACTCTTTCTTTCTTTCGCTGGCTTTTACTGGGTGGACATCTAACTTGCTCCCTAATGATGTCTCCCCGGCTTTAAGAGTCCAGACTGCCCTGCAGTAACCCAAGACAAACACTTTCTCTAGCCATCTGGAGAGCTCCTGGCTGCTCTGCCTGTGTCTCATCACTGTGTGAAGAGACAGCAGTGCTAGAAATCAAGCCACTCTCAGATCTACTCTCTAATCCCCTTCTGTTAGCTGATTTCCAGTCAGACTGTTTGCTTTTGCATTAGATAATAGCCTTAGAGAAAACAATTATCATTTTCTTTTTCCCTTTGTTTTTTTTTTCCTCTTTCTAAAGTACAGTATCGAGGAAGGCCTTCCTCTCTTATTTTAAAAGAAATTTATAGTCTTTCATGGCTTGAAGAACCGAGATGCAATTTCACACTTTCCTGGAAGGGGATTCTGGATTCTTCTGAAAGCAGCGACACGATCACAACTGCAGTGAAAATTAATTACTATCATCTACAATTAATAGAAGCATGCCACTGTTTGACTTTGTGTTTCATTACATAATCATTTCGGTAGGCATCCATATATTTTCCGATTCATCAGTTATTCCCTTCTACGTGTTGCTGAGAATATTATTGTTAGTCACACAATCTACAGCAAACTGGTATCTCTG
Source organism: Bombycilla garrulus (assembly GCA_013400315.1). Lineage (NCBI taxonomy): Eukaryota > Metazoa > Chordata > Aves > Passeriformes > Bombycillidae > Bombycilla > Bombycilla garrulus. The sequence continues at coordinate 285,760 of VXBU01003160.1, read as the reverse complement.
CTATCATGTTGTAACTATATAAAGAAGGCGTCTCCGCAAAAAAAAAAAAAAAAAAAAAAAAAAAAAAAAAAAAAAAAACCCTTACATTTGCTTCAGAGTAAAAAAGTGTATGTTTTTTTTCAGATTAAGATAATGGATTGGAACTGTCAGAAATGCTGGGACGTTTAGCTTCATTTTTTTCCAGTGTCAGATGTTAAGTAAAAGAGTGAGCATGGAATAGAACTTCTAATCAAGATGCTTTCTTTATTCCTGTACATACACGTACACACACGCACGCACACACACATACACTATAGGCCTGATCTTGCAAATTTACAAATACTTAATTTTAAACACATAAATAGACCTATTGAATGCAAAGTAGCATTCTCTGTGTTTATTATAAAGGCATACAGATTTCCAAAAGAGGGGAAGCATTTTTATGTATATTTATATGCATATTTATAACAGTATTTGCCTGTTGCTGGCTTTGAAATTGTAGCTGGTTTAGAAAATATGTTTTAAATATATTTTATTATGTGGATAAAGCTACTTTTTCTGCAGGCATTTCAGGAAAGGGATCTTTAATGAACTGGTCAGTATCTTGTAATATGTGGTCGAATTTACATTGGAGTAAATTCAGCTCCACAGATCATAAATCAGGACGTGTTTTAGTCTACTGTGATTTCAATTTACAAAGATGGTGAGCAGCCACAAGTTTGGCATTGATTTCTAATTTAAAAACTATCCGTTTTACAGAGGTCTATTTCAAGGCCAAAATTATGGGAGAATATTTTAAAAAGTATCTTCAAATACTTAAAAATAATCTAAAGATAGCAAATTTTACAAGGCTTTTTTTGTCTTCAGCAGATTTTAAAACTTCAGTTCGAAAATCTTTGTGGTGTGATACTTTCATTCCAATTGTTCTATGTGTAAGTTTAAAAATAAAGAAGAGGTTTGCCAGTGGTCTCAGAGCATGTTTTGATGAAGTGTCAGGGACTGAACACCGACTCCTAATTCTCAGTTTACAGCTTTAAAAAAACCTACAATGCTTCCTCTTTAGTATGTACATTCACTCCTGAAGATCAATCTACTTTCTAGGCATTACTGTTCAAATTAGTGGAGGAGCATCAGCTTAGCTTTAGAAACTCTGGAAAATCGAATCTGAACTATTAGCAATTTAATATCCATGAAGTTTATAGACTTCTGTGGTCTCATTTCATAATGAGAAAAGTAAAGAAATTACCTATTAAACTCCCAGCCCTGGCTCATCTTATATGACATTTCCCACTGTTCCCAGTAAGGACTAAACCTTCTCAGATAATGGAGTGTAGTAGAGGGTGTTAAATGCCAACTCCTTCATGGTAACTATATTTTTCTTAGACATGCTGAGAGAATTAACATGGTTTCTAAATAATAAAAGATTATAACCACCAAGTCTTATCATTATATTGCAAAGCTGATGACTGAAGCCTGGTTTATTGCAAACTTTTCTTATCCATACCTTTTTCTTTTCTTTTCTCTATTTATTTTCCATAGAAAGTATATGTTTTTCTTCTGTGAAAAATGAAAAATAAACACGTTCTTTGGAAGATGAATTCATGTTTCAGGAAGGGAAAAAAAAATGCAGCCTCACAGTAGACCTTACAAATACTTGGTAACTTTACACCCTGCAGATTTTTTCTGCAGACTGTAGATGCCATGTCTGATTTGACATATGAAGGATTTACACTGTGTATCACTGTGTGACATTGTGTGAGAAAAAGGCTGGTAAAAGTATAGTTGCACATGGAAGTCAGAAATATCCTGCTAGGCTGTCCAAATCTGACTGTATTTTGATTGTAGAGAGACCGATCAAATGTTCAGAGCTGAAACATGGCTCAGTCTTTACTGTGAATAATTACACTATGGGCAGTCATCTGCACTGAAATTCTTGGAAGAGAACTTAAATATCAACTCACCTCATTGCTGTTTAAAAATAGAGACAAGTATGTCCCTCTTAATTGTCACTGCCTTGCAGCTCAGAGTGTTACATATTGTCACATGTTCCCAACCAGAGCTCATGCTCCTCAAACACTTTTCCGGTCAAAGTACAGACTTTAGGTCCATCCTTGTTTTTTTTGGGGGGGGTTGTTTCTCCATAAATGTGTCTTCCACTTCCAAAAGCTTGCTTTCACAATCCGTGAAGTGCACAAGGATTTTGCTGTTTGCTTCTCCTGAAGCTGGATTGGGCCTTGGCATCTGGATCAGGGCTGTAAGCAGCTGCCACAGCATTCACTTGAGAAGCTCTCATTTGGATGGAGTGACACAATAAATATTAGTGTAAAACTAAACAGCCAGGTAGAATGCTAAGCTGGATCATTGATAGCTTTAACTCATAAATCTTTGCCTTAACCATATCTTTCCAATTTTCCCTCTAATTTGCAAGTATATTTTACATATTCGCGTGGGCCACGCTTCATTTTCCCCTTGGTCTGTTTGCACACATTTTGTAGGCTGTGTGGCACAGAGGATTGCAGCAGGATGGAGTCTGCTGCAGGATTACACCAGTGTTGCATACACTTTGTTCAGAAAATCGTTTTCAGTTTAGCAGGCAGTGCAAACTAAATCCTGCTTTTACCCCTGCACAGAAAAGCAAGTGAAGACATAAGAAGTGCTGTGTTGCAGAAATGCTGCCCCCTCTCCGAGGCTTGGCAAAGGTTGGGACAGGTGAGCTGCAAGTTGCTGGGTGTGCTCTGCAGCTCCTTGTATGTGGGATACCTGCGCCAGGACTAACACTTGATAATGTGAGCAGAAAACATGCAGTAGCAGGATAGATCCCCACCCTTTAGTATGCAAAGCATGTCCACTAGGTGATGTACATGCTGCAAGAGCTGACATATTACCTGACTTTCTTTCAGTGCACACTATTGTTTACCCTTTGGTAGTAAGGAAAATGTAGTAAGTTCTTTCCAAATTAAAAAAAAAAAAAGGCAGGCTATCTGCTTTCAGGAGGTTATAAACACCATCAATGAACATTTTGACATCTCCTTTTTTAATGGGATAGATTTTAGCTCTGCTTCATATATTTATTCAGGATATTCCTTAGTTAGATTATATGCTAGGGATACTTTTTGCATTTTGCTTGCCTCTTGGCATTGTCAGGAGTCCTAAAACCGCTTTAATTTTGCAGCATTCTGAAGCAATTTGCTGAAGAATATATGCACAGTGACAGAAAAAGGGGAGCTGGGTTATTTTGGAAAGATCACATAAACAAAAATAATATGTTGGCAGTCATTTGTGGGAATGCCAGCTTTGTCAGTCATTTTCAGTGAAGTATGGCTTCTCATTGAAACCCAGATCTTTTCAAGAAAAAAAATTTTACTGATTAAATAAAGCACACCAAGCAAAAATAGAGAAAAAAATTTTTGAGAAGTTTCTGTTTTACAGAAGCAAACAGCTTATCTCATCTGAATCCATTGTCTATGTCTTAGACATGCAAATAAATAGGTATTGAATATTCATCAAATTAATATTTAAATGTATTTTTAAATGTAAATACTTATTTTTACTGCTGAAATACTTTTGTCTGCACTGAAACCAAGAGAATAGATAGTGCTGAAATGGTACAAGCTTAGTGCTTCTTCTATAAGAAACATGAAAACACCAAAATGGAAATAACAAATTTGTTTTTCATCAATGTCAGAGTGCAGGAAACATTTTGCTGTTGAGGTTCCTGGAAGCAATAAGTGCTGTATTAACTGCCACGCAGCACACACACACGCTCACACATGGGATACCTCGCCTAACAAGGGGAAACCGTTGCCCTAACACACACGCATACAGTTCCTTAACTTCCCACCTGCCGGGCAGCCACCTGCAATAAACAATAGTGGTCTGATACCAGACAATAATAAAATAAGCAGCCATGAAGCCATTTACCTAAACACCACTAGAAGTCCCTCAAAAGTTGAGCTGCTGGCTGAGGGACCCATTCCTCCAAGTTTGGAGGGAAGACCTCTCTGAGGACAACCTCTGAAGGCCAGCATGATCTCTTTTTAATATACCTACTGTTTAACTAGAGACAGCGACCATCTGTAATGTACATAATGGTGCACAGCTACTATGAGGTAATGGATCCAAGGTGCATGATCTGTTCCAGGTTTCCTTTTGTGTATACATAGTCTCTCAGTGCTACGTCTCCTACAAAGTACAGTGACATTTTGTATATGGAAGGCTAACGACATAACTCTCTTATCTTTTTCACTGACATGCTGACAGTACATTATTCCACTTACATACATGCTTAAATTGAGAATAAAACTGCATTTCCCTGGTGGCTGTAACTAACCAATATACCAACCATGCTCCTGTATTGAAGATCTGTCTCGTTCAGATTTCATAAAGAGAGGTGAAGTCCTTTCTTGATATATCAGATCTCCATGTCTCCAGCTGTAAATAAAAACAAACTGGTCTAAGCTGGGAACTCTATTAATATCATGACCTCAGTATGATGTAACTGAAACCACATTTTCCACATCCCCCTAACCACTGTTTATATTTGCATCAAACTAAGTTAAACAAAGGTAGGATTTAAAGCTGCTGTCTCAAAAAAAAAAAAAAAGAAAGAAAAATTCTCTTCTTGAAGACAACTTTTATTGTAGTGATTGCTTTAAAATCCTTGTGTCTCCATAACCTGAGATACTCCTCACAGAAGTCCAGAAATACTCTACAAACCACCTAGATATGTTGGTATTCTAGTTTCCTTTACATTGTATTCACATTGTACTGTATGTGTACTCGTATGTTGTAACTGTTCATATGTGAATTAAAAGCCTTCTCAAATACAGTTCTTTCATGGCTATGTTAGAATTCACAAGACAACAATTTAAAAATCAAGTACTAATGAGGATGTAGTTCACACTTAAGCTGAAAAATACATCTGAACATAATGTAGATTTAAAAAAAAAAAAACCCTGACAATCAAGTATCATAGCGAACAAAGATGGTATTTCAATGTTTCATGCTGCTGTGAAAAAAACTCAGCTAGATAATTGAGTCTGATATTGCTGCATTTGTTGGACTCTATTTAAAATCTGGTTTATTTTTAGAAAGAAACTAATGAAATCTGGTTTTCTCAGGAATTATTATTCGCAGATCAATAGCAGCTTAAAATGTTGTCCCATATGCACATCATTGCAGGGAAGATGCTTTGATACATCAGTCACTTATTATTTCTCCTTTCAGACAAACAGGAAAAGTAATGAAAAAATGATGTCTTACAGAAGAGAGAAGTATTTTTTCCCCTTTCACTGACAAAAGCTTTCTTTATGAAAACTTTTAAGGATGCAAGTTAAGAGGACATAGGAAGTAAATAAACTTTAATTCAGAAATATCCAGAAAGAACAAAGCAAAGTATGAGACTCACTATTTATAGAAAAATGAGGAAATAAACATTTTAACACTACCCAGTGCAATGCACAAAATTACATTTTAAAGGGAAAGTAGCAACAAGAATGTCGAAGAAAATCCATAAGTTGTATGGTTAAAGAGCTGAATTCAGCCACCTTTAGCTGAATTCTGGTGTATGCTCCATTAGTTTGCTGGAACTTTTCTTGAAATTAGGTGCTGCTGCATGTGTCAAAACCTCATGTGATGTGCCATAATAATTTATTGCCCGTCTGCAGAAACAACCTGATTCTGTGTCACTGAAATAACTGACATGTTTGGCCACTGATTTCGTAGGAAAGGAGCCGAACTAGAGCACTCACAAACCTTATTACTAAAAATGCTGTTCTTTTCAAGTAATGTGGTTTTTTTTAGCTCAAACTTCTTTTCTTCTTACATAATTACTTTACTTTTAACCATGGGCAAAAAAAGCCCCATCAAAACAAACAAAAAAAAAGTATTGTATTTGATAGTTGTGTCCTACATAACAGAAACCAGGTAAGTCAAATTTAGAAGGCATCTCGAAAAATTTCAAAACTAGAAACTATCTTTAGTCTGCAATACATAAACATGTTAAAATATAGAAAGAAGTACTTTCCCTGGTTTGACTTGTCTTTTTTTTCTCTGCCAGCAGTGACACAGCTTATACACTGTCTCTAGATCATCCAAGAGACCCAAGAAACTGTGACTTTGGAGCTGCTTTCACCTCCTACAGGATGTGGTGCTGCAAAAGGTCCAGCTTACAGCAGCCCCAGCCACTTTCCAAGCATCTGAACAAGAAAATAAACTTTTTGAGAGGTCTCGTGTCAGAAATGAGCACTTCTGATTAGCTACCTTCATTTCTGATATCATTGTGGTGCCTGTGAATTTGGGGAAGGGTATTGATATCTCTGTTGTACAGAGCTATGCAAGTGGTGACTGGCTCAGTCTCAAGGCTGTAACATCTTCCCTGGGTTAACAGCTAAGGGAAGAACTTATAGTTTGTTCTGTTATTCTGCTCTGATGTAGCAAATCTGAAGGGAAAATTTTAAAAAGGTTTCGGATTTTAAATAGGAGTTAATGAATCATTTGTATTTCTTACTTGATGATGTGGCATGAGCTTCCACATTGTCATTTTAAAATTTCCATGGTTTGTATAATGAAAAGGTTTTTATACTGACCAGATCACTGTGAGAAGGTGAAGTATTTCCCTCTTCTCACAGTAAGTAATTATTCAAACTTTACTTAATAAAGTAATAAAACCTATTTCTCTTTGTAACATTTTTTGCCTGGAAGCTTTCCAGTTTTGTTTGTCTCTCTTCTCGTATAGTTTCGAGGAAGCAGTGTACATCTCCCCAAGCCCCCCCCTTTACCTTCTCGATCCATAAACAATCTTCTAGTGAAATTTGCTACATGACAGCAAATTGCAGTTCCTGATGAATTGTAGGCTTCAGTGATTTCAACATGAAGTCAGTTTCTTTTCTGTGACTTCTGTGAAATTGATTCCTTCAGATTTCCAGTTTCAAAGCTAGAGATTTCTGTTTATTAAATTAAGCATTCTTCAACAAAATTATCTCAGTGGTATGACTATCTCTTGATCAGCATTTCAGAGGTCAGTAACAGGCAGTGAAAAAATCTGAGGAAGCCTAATATACTTGCCCATTCCGGTATACCAGAACAAGGTTTCCTAATGAGTTTGCATAAACTTTGGGATTTGTTCCAATAGTTAAAGAAGAAATTTTGAGGATTCCTACAGCTAACATCTGTTCATATGAAGGCCTTTAAGCAGAGCCATATAAAATGGCAGGTTTTCATCAGGTTGATTGTTGTGTATTGGGGTTTATTCCACATCACAAAAGCTACTGAATTAGGCCTCACAGGCTTTGTATATCTCACAGAGTATCTAGCTCACACATATATATAAAAAAATATATATACGTGCATGACATATATGATCATATATATATACATATGTAAACTTTTCTGCGTTTTACTTCTGTGTGGAATGAGTGAGAAGCAGGATAGCTACACACCTTGAAATCAAAAAAGCAGAAAGAAGAGAAAAACAAGAAACCTCAAGCAACCAACCAGACATTTTTCTACTTCAGATGCTGCTTTCACTCCTCTTTCCTAAAGTCTCCAATTAAATGTTATATGTGAGATTTCTCTGATTTTTTTTTCCCCCTAGGTATCACAGGACCTGATTTTATCCCCAAGGTTTGGGAGCTACTTACTTGGAACTCATGTACCTATATACTGCTCTTCAACTGAGTAAATATCAGGGTGGCTAATGTTTCTTTTGTAATAACTTTACTTCTAAAGGGCAAACTGCAATTCTTAGAAAAACTATACAGGAAACCTGAAGAGTTTTTAATTACAGGCAGGTAGTCATGGGCTTCATCTGTCTCTGCCTGCTGAAGCCATGGATGGTCACTGAGGAATGCCTGAGCTAGCCGGGTTATATCACTGAAACCTGTGTAGCAATAGTGCAAAAGTCACACGTGATTAGTTCAACATATCTGTTGTGCAGCAATTGTGCAGCAATGCCCGTGCATCAAAAGGACACCAGGTTACACTTTGGCTTTGGTGACCACTTCTACTGACAAGAATGGTCTCCATGAGTTTCCAGATGAGCTTAAAGTGAACAGATTTTAGTGTAGGGGAATTTGTCTGTATTTCAAATGCGTGAATGATCTCTACAGTCTAAAGAGTACCTTATTAATAGAATGGGAATCATGGGCCTGTCATTAGACATTATCAAGACCAAGAACATGCTATCTCATTCTTTTTCTGCCCATATGGCTGCCCAATATTCTCTCTCTATTGGATTGTGCTTGGTTTTGGCATCTGAAAGCTATCTGGAACAATAAGCTACAGGTTTCCAATCACGTCCATGTAATTGGAGTAGCACCATACCAAGACCATAGCTGCTGGCATCTGCTGAAACAGCTGTAGACTGAGAAATATCATAAAATGCCAGAACTGGGAGTGTAGTCAATAGAGCCTTCAAACTCTCAAAAGCACGCTCCTGTTCTTTATCCTGCTTATTTTCAGTGTCTCTTCTAAGCAGTTAATAAAAAAGATTGGTCTTTTAAATGAGAGTTTAAGTATGAATTTGCTTCAAATTTTATCATGCTGATGAACCCTACTGGTTCTGATTTATTTTTATATGATGGTATTTCAAACATAGTCTTGATTTTTTTCCCTACCTCCATTTTACATCATGTCTGTCACATATCCTGGCTGCCATGGCCTGTATTTCCTGCTGGTTTAGTCCAGCAGCTTACATGACCTTCACAACTTGTGTTTACTTTAATGTTGCAATGTCTCTCAAACTCCCCATAGCCTATTACTATAACTATATACTCCCTTTAGGGCTCATAGGAAGTCCTTTGGAATAATTCTGAGATATCTGTGATGCAACTACGATGATCAAAGCAGTGTTTCTGAATTATGTCACTGTTTCAGCACTGGCATGATGAAGTAGACCTTGTCTGAGTTTCTACCTGCATCTCGTAAGATTTTTGGCATGTGGTTGATTGTGAATCAGATCTTCCAGCTGACAATAAAAGAGTAATAGAAGACCTTTTAAGTCTACTTGTGTGGTATTTTCACCACAATTGATGTCAAAAAAGAAACAGTTCAGGTCTGAGCTCTAATCTGTAGCTCATCCTAAAATGATTTCTTTTAAAATGTGGAAAATACAACTTTATGCAATACTTGGCATGAGAGAAACATACATCACTTCAATTGGCTTAAACAACTTTTGTTCCTGAATTTGACAGATTTCACCAAACTGGCCTTATCTCCTCTGTTCACTGTGCAAAACCTGATTGAAAGATTTACCTGTAGTGACATTATTAAAGGGGAAAAATCATCAGAGTAGGATCTTTGCCTGGATAACTTGCAGCAGATGTTGACTCAGTATGTGGTATGTCTCCATCCAACTGGGGTTTTGACCACTACTGTGGGGTTCTTCAGTGTAGCCTTAGATATTTAGACTTACATACAAAGAAAAATCAAACAAAAAAGCTAAGAGAGAGGATTTATTTTTCATTGTTCTCAATGAAGACATAAGGAATGCTTTCCAGATTGCTTCCACATTTCTCCTGAGCTATGCTGTAAATAATTTCAAATTGCTCATTTCCCAGACCTGTCTCACCTTTTTTGCTGCTTAAAGCCAAAGAGTCCAACTGAAACTCTCAGGACCAGCCTGAACCCTCATCACCAAAGCAAAGTGGAAACTACAGCCACCGTCCTCAGGAAAGTCAGAACAAGGAAACCAAAACCGGGCTTGGCACCACTGGCTTCTTTATATTTCATTTGCTTAGCTGTCCTGTCCAGTTACTTCATAATGGTGACTGAGTTTCCTAATCCACAGTAAAGGCAAAGCACAACTTAAAATAAGGAGGCTCCTGAGAGCATTCTATCATTCTGTACACTTGCGGGTGAGAGCTGTCATCTTCCTTCATCTGTGTAGATGCACAGTCACCCTGGGATCTCTGGTTTGTGCATGCGCTGGTTCTGTCCCATTTCCTTGATTAGGGGTGATCAAGGCAGCCTTCCTTCCTTCCTTCCTTCCTTCCTTCCTTCCTCCCTCCCTCCCTCCCTCCCTCCCTCTCTTTCTCTCACAGAAGCTTTCATTTTTCATTTATTATTGCTGTGCCACTCATCCTACATTTTTAAAATTTACCTTGGCTTTTAACTGTAAGATTTCTGTGAGTCGTATTTGTCAGTTCTTTACAATTCTACATATCAGGCACTCTCTGATGTGTTTGTTCTTGTTGGTATCAAAGCCTCAAGGCACTCTGTATTCATTTTGAGTCTATCTAAAGACTTAAATCACATCAGAATGTGCTTATCAAACATGTTAAGGGCAACATCTTAGCATCACCTTCCTTTAAAAAGACAAATGATTTATAAATAATTTCCGCTTGATTTCACATTGGATAAATTGATGTGCTAACGTGCATCACCACTCTTCACGTTAAAGTGTTCTTCATCCCTCCTTGTGCTAAGTTTTCTGTGGTATTAATTTCACACATGCCATTTGATTACATTCACGTCTGGAAATCCAAAGAACATTGCATTTTGTTAAATAATACATTTCTCATATGATGTCATGAAACAGTGCAAAAAAATAAGAGAGTGCCACTCTGTTCCACAGATGTAACTTCTAGAGGCCAGTGGCTATGATGAGGACAATTGTCAGTGTGCCATGGTGGTATTTCTTTAAAAATCTGTCATGTGGTTTACATCTCTTTCTATAATCATATTCATACTTCTGGCCTTGTGAATTAGGAAATTAAACTTGCTTCATTGTATTTGCAAGTGTTTCTCCATATTACCAAGCACTTATATTTCCCATGAGACTCAGAGTAACAAAGAATGCAAGATTTAGGGGGAAAGTGTCTCTTGTCAGTCATCAAAGTCAGCATTGTATTTTAATCAGAAATAAAATATGAAATCTGCTCCAGTTTGTATGCCAACGTGTTGGTTAGAGACTGTATTAGATTCTCAGTGTCAAGGTCTTAGGGATTTCAAAACAAACCTACATGCCAAAAACCTTAATTTCCTATATCAGCCAGGAATACTCAGGAGTGACCCCACTGCTCTCACAGAAATGTCCTTCCAAAGTATACTCTAGTTTGTATCCACTCAGAGCAAGGGGGCCTTTCAGCTCTGCAGTCCACAGTCAGATGACATGTAGCCCAGTGCCATTGCTACCACTGCTGGTTGGGGGAGCCTGCTCCTTGACAGAATTTACACCTTTATAGAGGCTCAAAAAGACCACTGCCATCTCTGGTCTGCCCGTGGTACTCTTGGCTCTGTGGGCTGTCACTCTACCAATTTTGATAAGGCCAAAATGAGTAGCCTTGGTTCCCTGCTGGGAGCCAGATTTCAGCACCCTAGCAAAGCCAACTCGTCATAGCCAGATTTACACCACCCATAGCACTCACCATGCTGCAGCACCCGCAGTCAATTAAAAAAAAAATCTTCAGAGAAAACAACAGTAAATGCATGTACAAAAATTCAAGGAACAATGTCCAGAGTGGGTCTTCTGGTTCTTCCCAGTAGAGGGAGTTGGGAGTTTCCTTCATCATTTCCTCCCTTGTTTCCTCTACTCATGTTGTGTAAGTATGGAACTTAAAATTACAACAAGAGAGAAGAAAAACTCTGTCACCTCTTTTATTTCTGTACATATTTGCATCCTACACAGGGTGGGTCAATCTTCCAGACTAACTCAATGTCTTTCTTGGAAAACTGGTTTCACTGTTTGGGTAACATTATGCTACACTATAGGATGTTTTTCTGTAGCAAAAATACCAGAGATCATTTCAAAGGTTTCTCACACTATCAAATATACTATTTTTGAGTCGCATGCTTTTTTCAACCACTCAGCAGAATTGGCAAGCATAGTTTCTTTAGAAAGGAATCAAGAATAGACCTAGTTTTGTGGCAACTGTAGTTCTTGGTAAGAAAGAAAATGAGAGGAAATGATTCACAGGCTTTCAGGTAAGAACAAAATGTTTATGATGGTACCCTGTCATAAAGTGCATGATCATGGTATTTAACACTACAAATATTTTCTCAGATTCTCTAGTGATTATCACAGTTCTCTGCTCTTACCTAGTGATTTTCGCCTGTGTTCTTAATATTAAATAAAAAGACCAAAACAGCAGAGAAAACAGCAGCACAGTGTGAACAAGAGCCACAACACCCAGAAGGTGATTAGCACGGGATCAGCCTCGGACCATTGCCAAGCTCTCAGCCCTGAGCAGCATAGCTGGCCTCCCACCCCATCCCCACCCAACAAATGCAGTCTAATGATAGCTCCCAAGGAGGAATCACAGAGGAGGAATCCTGTTCTTCTCCCAGTGACAGACATTAATAGTCACAAGCTATCAGCTCTTCTTCCCAATGAAAGAAGATCTCACCAAAGTTGCATACCTTCTGTAACTACCAGTAAATCAAAACCTACTCTGCAACATGTGTGCAAGTTCATCATTGTAAGGGAAGAGCATCAACACAGAGACATAAACCCAAAGGTATCACTGGCTGTTAGGTGGAAGTACATTTTCCTTCAGATTGAGCCTGTGCTACTGTAAAATGATCAACACTATGAAACCTCCCCAAGTCTTTTCATGAGCTTAGGAACTGCAGCATCACAGAAATTAAAATAGTCTCATGCACTAGGCAGAAACGGTTTCTTTCCACAGTATTAATCAGTCAGCCTTAAAGAATTTTAAAATGAACCTTTTATTAATTTGGGCTGTGGTAAATTTTAGAGTAATGCTAATTGCTTGATATTAAAAGCCAAGAAAAGTACAGTGGTTCACATTGCTAGGTTTGTTGGTTTTTTTGTTTTTTTTTCACAAGAAAAAATACTATGACATCTTCTAGTTTTATCAACTTCCTTTTGAAGATTTTATTAACTTAAAACACAAAGGTACATCATAGAGTGCTCCATATCTGTTAGTGTAAAAGCATGTTGAATGTAGTCTAACACAAATACTGAAGCTTGTTACCTGGGTCCTTTGGTTCCTGAAGTGAAACAGCAATATTCCTTAGAAGGGTGCTATCCCAACCTGTACCCGGGCTCCATTGTACATATACAACATGGCAGCACAGCCTCCTACTACTTTTTTGAGTTTTCCCTGGATATTTTGTTCTCAGCAGCACTACAGAAGCACAGAAGGATAGTCTGGGTCTGAAATGCAAAATGGTAAGTACCTTTCTACTTTCCCAGATTAGCTTTACCTGCTACATTTGATGAGATTTAAGTTGGTCTTGGACTATTGATGGCCTGACTTTAATTTCTCCTGGTTAATTTTTTTGGCCTATTACACTGTTAATATAGCACAAAGACAAACATAAAAAATGTTTGCCAAACCACATTCCATACAAGTCCTACAAGTTGCTCTGGTCAGAGTCTGGCATGCTCAAAAAACAGGCAGAGCTTACCAGTAAGGTTTTTTTTGGCTGCTTCAGCGTATTCCTGCTCTGAGAGTGGTGTGATAGGTACTTTTCACTTCTGACATTGTCGGAGCAAGTCCAGGCCAGTCTGACCTTGCCAATCACCTGTCACCTATTTTTATGGCACCAAATATTGTATCACTTTCACTTTGGGTTCTCTGGCTTTTTTCCTCTTGACTGCCACTGGTTTCTTGATAATGCATCTCTTTCCTTGATGCGTATTCTTCCCTGCAGTGTCATTTCATGGCACTGTTTTGAAACAGATGCTCTGGCTACTTGCACAGTCAGTCCTGCCAGCTTCATGATTCTTCCTTGCTGTTTTTGACTGTAACCCTCAATTTACTAAGGCCTAATTGTGAGATAATGGGAAAAAAGACCAAGTAGGCAAAACATAAAATGTAATTTAAGTCTTTCAAGCATACATTTTCTACAGCATATTTGATTTTTCAGTAATAAGAATTTCTTGTTCCATGCTTTTTATTCTGGATTAATGAAAACATGTTCTTTATGTAACTTAGTTGAAATAAGAGGAACTTATCTAGTAAGATAGAACCTCTGGGAAGGGAATTGGAAAATAATCTTTTATTCTTCACCTTCACCTTGCTAAAGAGATTTATTTATTTCAGTGGGATCATCATGTTTGTTTAAAGCTACATAAATAGCTTTAAAGGTACATAAATCTATATCCAAAAAAAATAACAGCTTGCTTGCTTTATGTATAAAATTTATAGATAATATAAATATTACTTCAGTGAGGATGCCATAGTTAGGATCTCTGAGTACCCTGGTATTAATGTGGTACCACAGTATGTCCTAAGTATCTAGTTTTAGGCTCCTAGTTTTGACATATGAATATAAATGTTAATTTTTAATTCACATTAATATTTCCCATAAATACCACAGAAAAACAAGAAGTTATCTATGACAATTTAATATTTTAAAATCCTTGGATTTCAGCATTTGTTACTCAGTTTTTTTTTACTGTAAGATGCCAGTGCTTTTGGATGTAAAATGAGATGTGGTTTCCTAGAAGTGTAGTGGATTAGCAGGCTTTTAGCAAAAACTGTCCGCTTCATATTTCTCCTTCTGTGATTTCCCTCTGTCTTTTAAGGAGAAGAAATTATCTCTCTACACAACATTTCAATCACTTATTTCCAGGAAAACAGAGTGTTATGCCAGAGAACATCTTTGCTCAGCAGTTTGTGTGGGCCATTGGTATTTATTGTCCATAATGTTAAAGACTGTTTGTGGAGCACAAGGCAATTTTTTGGTCATAAGGCCACTCAGTGGTCAAAAGGCCATTACATACAGAGCCACAAGCATGATTCTGTCAATTTAGCATAGCGAAGGTGTTCTTAACCTTGATGATTAGAGATAGCACTACCAAAAGTCTCAAATGAAGAGATAAACCACATATTAATTACCCTGGAATTGGCTTTCATGACAATATTTGTGCTAATACAGCAAAAGCAGGAAAATTGGAGGGAGCCAGATTTATTTTTTAAGTGGGAATTCGAAAGTTTGAGGTGGGAAGAAGGCATGAATTGGTTCTATTTGTTTTAAGCTATTGAGGTCCAAATCTGAATATTACTGGGAAGGTTTGTTAAGAAAAAAATGCTTCATCTGGTGAAATAAAACCAGAGATAGTACCCAAGTTCACATATTATTTAAAAATTCCTGCACAAATATAAATTTTTGGAATTATACTGTCTGATAGGAAAAGTCCTGTGAAATAAGAAAATACATATATATTTGCAAAATGTTGTTTGCAACCCTCAGTACGTCAAACTCCTGTGAGTTTCATTAAGGTAGGTCAATTTTTCAGCAAGTCTGGAGAGATTTAAGACTGCAAGAGCTTCATACTATAAGGTTATGTATGTTCTAATAACTCAAGTAAGATGGATAGTTAAGACAGGTTGGATGGTTTTGACCTCAAACTAAGAATGTTGTTATTTTTTTCACTGAGTTTTGGATTTCATTCTCAGCTGAAATTCATGGCAGAACTCCAGGGCCTGCTTTGTGTTTTCTTGACCTTGGGGCTGTTGTGTTAATATGTAATTGTGACAGAGCAGTCTGAATGGGTTTACCTCTCAGAGGCCTACATCATTTCTTGATGGTAGCCAAACTACAGTGAAGAGCATTACCACCCACCCATCCCAAAGTTAAAACAGAGAAGCCCTTTCTGGTGGCCAATGTCGTATTTAGGAACATTGCACAAAAAATTACTCCATCAAATAGAAGGATCCAAGCTAAGAGGACAAATCTGTATGTATGAATAACAAATGAAATTTTTACACAAATACTTGCTAAGTATAACCAGTTGCAATGTTTTCCTTAACTTTACTGTAAAACACATATTCCTGTGAGAGAAAACAGACTCAAAAGCTTCTTCATGGGTGCAGACTACAGAATCAACAGCAGTATCTGAGCTACCCCCAAACACTCTTCCCCTGCATCTTAGGTGGGTTTGTTGGTGGTAGGGCTACAAGCCAGACAGAAAAACTGCAAGTGAGCTTGGACAGTGCTGAATGCTTTACTATGAGCAGATCACAGTTTGGTCACATTATTCATGCCACTGAGAGTCATTGCAATTTTAAAATGGACTATATTTTACTTTGAAATCTTAAACAATAGAAAATGTCAGGTTCAGTTATGTGCTCTCAGATTTGAGTTGTAAATGGCCTTTTATAACCACAGACACTATTTTGATGGAGTCTGTGAAACACACGTACGATATGAAATATGAAGAGAGGAAAACATAATGTCACACAATTGTACTCTGCACTCTTGCTGAAATTTCAGCTTTTCACAGAACACCCACTATCAAACATCTAAAGATTTCTTTGGAGTCTCACAAAGGGTTAAGGCAGCTTGTTTGGCATTAGATATTTGTATAATGAGCTTTTACTGAAGTAATTAAAATTTGTTTATAATTAATACAGATGAATTGGTTTCTGCACAATAATAGTTAGGAGATTAACAAAGGCCACATTTTGGCAACAGGACTACATTCTTTTCCAAGTGCTGTGGGACTTTATCCAATGAATGTCTGTCCAATCCGGCTGATTCTTCAGAGATGCCATATGGCACTGCTATGCATTACAATTTTTTTTCTAAAAGGCAGCCATATGACATAACTGATCTTCAAAACGTTGTCAGAAGGCATTACCTAGGTAGGCTGCTAGCTGCTTTCCAAAAACTTAGCAAGCACAGGGGCTATTAATTATGAGCAAAAGAAATGTGCACACACACGCTGGAAAGCTGGCATCCTTTCCTCTCTAGTCACAGCTGAGCATCTCTTAAACTGCTCAAGCTAGGAAAGTGAAGATGGATTTATCTTTTTTTAACTTTACACATCTTCTTCTAAAATTTCAATGCAGCAATTTCACAATCAGCTTATCTCAGAAGTGTCAGCACATCCGACCCCCAATGCCCATGAACATCTTATTTTACCAACAGCATGTGTTCTTATACTAACTCCACTGCTTTCACTAGCAAATTTTCTTAGATCAAGAAATTGTTGCCTTTCCACACCCTCTCAAATCAAGATGATACACATCATCCTTGAAGTCAGTCATACTATAGATAGATATAGATATAGATATAGATATAGATATAGATATAGATATAGATATAGATAGATAGATAGATAGATAGATAGATAGATAGATAGATAGATAGATAGATATTCACCTGTTACCTGCTACATCATTTGCCTTCCTGGAAAAGGGACTGAAGACCCCCATGTCTTTCATAGTGTTGTATGGATGACACCTAAAGACTTCAATTTTGGTCATTCTTGGAACACATGAGCTGCAGTATGACCATGGGTGGTTCATGTTCTTTTAAATTCTCTTTATTATCTCAATAGACATAGCCATGCTCATTCTCCTCTGCAAAGGCTCTCAAGAGCTTCAGCTCACACTGCTCACTCTCCTAAAACCTACCCTGGGGACCTTTGTGTCCATTCTCAGTTCAGAAAATTTCTACAAACCTGGGAACATTCTGTGGATTGTTCTGCATTTGACCCTATTGTGACACTTCTTCCAGTCTGCTTTCCTATGTAGACAAGCTTTTTGCCTAAAGAGTGAATAATTTTTCATGTAATTACTTAGGAGTTGGAATTGCATCTAGGCATCTCTTATCCATGTGTTCAGTCCCTCTCTTCTGGGCATTAAGGCATTTGGGCATGGCTGCAGTTCAACTTTCTGTGTGGTTTTCTGATATTTCTTAAATATGTAGATGTTTACACTGAACTACTCTGGTAGTAGTAGACACACTGCATCACTATTGTCCCCCCTGCTACATGACACCTGCTTAATGTGGAGATATGTTAGGGGATATTCCAATCCCAATCTGAATTCCAATTATAGATCCTGTATATTTGGAATCAAATTAAATTATTGTTGTTTTTCTCTCATACTTTAATTTCCTGTAGGTATTATGTAGCCATGTAGACTAGTATGTTATTATTCCAGTGATTAGCAAAAAGAGGCTTCTACAAGGATATAAAAAAGTTATAAAAGAGATTGCAGAGGTCAGGCATGATTATGAAAAATAGAGGCTAATGTCAAAAACCACACACAGTAAGTGTTTTGAGGTGGCTTATACTTGCACATCAATCAGTGGCAGAGGGTTGATGTGACTGGCATTGTACATCTGGTGACAGAAGTACTGAGTGCTGAAGCGTTCTTTTCTAACAGGTTCCTGGAGCAGCAAATGTCTCACATGGAAACTATGCACATTGCTACAGCTCTCTGAGAGCTTGATATTTCTCATAGCTCAGTATGTAGGGGGGGAGTTCAATGCAGGTAGAACAGTTTGTGATACTGGTGTAAAGGTTTCAGCAAGACAATGCTGAACCAAAAGACAGGAAACTATGCAGAATTCTTTGAATAATATTTCATTATTTGGTTTCCTAAAATGTTCAATGACAATTCATGAGTTATCTATGTCTCATTTTGCTCTTCACACCACATTTGTGAATTCATAAATGGAAGGAATTCCTTCTTCACAGTATTGGAAAGCCAGGATAACGCTTGCTTGGAGAGACCAACCATATTGATAGGAACTGCTCTAAAGTTCTTCACTTTTCATTTACTGCAATAAGAGATGAAAACCTTTTGTTGTTCCCTGGTCCACATGTGTATTGCTCTTCACTCAACTTTTGTGGAAGATGTGTTTTCCTTAGAGATTATTTTCCTGGTCACCTCAATGGGACACCAAACCCCTGAAATATCTGTAAAATAATGTAACATACACTTAGAGGACAGGTGGATAAAGACTGACTTTTAACCTGAATTTGCTAGCCTGAAAGAAGATGCCTGCTCAAGCCAGTTACCACTTAGAAACATGGAGTAAGGCATTTGCCAGCCTTCAGGTTGGAAGCCACTGAAATCTCTGAATACTATGTGTTTTAATGTTTTTTCTCATTATTTCAGCACATTAAGATAATGTGCAATTGTTATAATCCATGCACCTATTAATGCTTCTTGTGTGAGTTTTAGTGTGATGCAACACGTGTGTACATTCAAAGAGTGTATGTTTGGACTTTACTTCCATGCTTTCTGAGGTCCAGGGAAAGCTGTGCATTTAAGGACAGGGTTTGTGAAAATAAGAGCTGAGTAGGTGGGCATTTCTACTGATCAATGAATATTCAATAAATAATGAGTGCACACATAATTCAGAAAAGTCTGAAGTATCAGAAAAACAGAAGTGTTTTTCTGAAAAACAGAACCGTTAAAGTCAAAAACATGCCTATATTCTCTGCACTGTGGCTGCAGGTAAAATGGTGTATCTTTTGCTAGTATTAGAATTGAGGAGAATTTGCTACAGCCAAAATTTTCTTTCTTGTTTTGTGACACATCTTCCTTACAAAGGGGTTTCTTTAGGGGTGATGCAGCAAGTTATGTTTTAAGGAATGCCTGTGCTTCAGAGATAAAAGCCTGAAGGGGACATGCAGATGACAGGAGAGCCAGAGATGAGTGAGCCAACAGCTGCCATGTTCTCCAGACTCTGTGGTCATCCAGCCCAGACACTGCTTGGGAGAACAGACTGCTTTGCTGTCTTGTCTTGTTTGCTCCTTGTTCTGCTTGATGTGTTTTTCTGAATCAGGTTTCATCATGACTTTTAAACAGGGAATTGTTATAAGACACACACTCACAAAAATTGACTGTAACAGCTGTTTCATAAGTGTTAAAAGTTTACCATGAAAGCAGGAATCAAGGCAGATTTATGAATATGTTATTTTTAACATTTCTTTGGGATAAAAACATATTTAGAATATGTGCAGCAAAACCCCTTATAGAAAGTAGTTATTTGACATGTAGAAGACACACTCTCCAAAGTTTAAGAACTTGTTATTTTTCATAATACAAAAAGCAATTAGAATACATTATGAACTAATGTCAAACTATATTCTTGAGCTGAAGAGAAGCTGATTCACAGAAATTTTCAGTATGTCTTGAACTGATAAACTTTCCATTTATTTATATGATTGAAAGATATTTAAGACAACCAAGCAAAATCATTCTTAACTTTAATTTTTTTTCCTGGTGCCAGGTTTCATCCTGGAGGGAACTTTTCTAGCTGATTTAAAACACCGTAAAAGAGGATTTATAATGGAAATCTCTACCCTTGCTGTAACAGCATTAGCAGGTACCAGCCTCTAACAAAAGTCTGTACTCTGCCATGATGTACTGAAAGTGATGTGAATAGAATGCCATTATTTGAAGTGAGAGGAAATGAAATTCAATTCATCCACCTTAATAGAATAGTCTTATATTTAAGAGATAATGTCAGCAGAATAGAGCATTGTCACAGGAAAATTAACTGCTGCTGCTGCTACATGAACACCAGGGCAATGCTGAGGTACTTAAAATAAATATGGGGCTAAGCTGATGGTTACTTTTGAAATAGGAAATCCTGATCCTGTGACAATGTTCTGCTATACAGACATCTTGTTTATCCCGAAGCATGGCAGAACCACAGGATCAGGGATGCTTCTTTGGGAACAAGCTTGCAAGGTTTCCCTCCACCCCTCCCAGTCCTGTTTTTTGCACTCTCTCCAGCTATAATGTGCACTCCTTTCTCGGCAGTCAGTCCGTGGAGATCAGTGCAGTGATCTCTGCTAAAAAGTGCCTTCATCCTAAATAGGGGGTGTTTTAAGATAAATAATTTCCTGTTGCAAATTTGTAGGTCTACCTTCTTCCCAAAAGACTGTCTTAGTACAACAGCCAGGGTAACCCACTGTGGGATGGAGAAATGAGTCCAGCAGGGACACAAAGGCCTTCAGCCGTTAGCATTGCCTCCAATGACAGCAGTGATGAAGTGACAGCCCCGCTGACAGATGCAGATAGGATCGCCCCGCCTGGCACTGTCTGTTGTGGCAGTGATGCTTTCTTCAGTTGCTGACCTCTTGTTTCTGTTTGCACACACAAGCACTCTGAAAGGCAGTGCTGGAAGAAGTCCAAGGTGTGTTCCCTCAGCTCCTCCTCATATGAGAATGGAGTACTGAAGCCAGGTGCAAAACCTTTCAGCCAGGTGTTGAATTCTGTCTTGGGAGATTTAATCATAGTCTGAACAGCACTGGGATTTGGAGACATATAAGCAATGTTGTGTGATTTTAATTCTTCCACTGGTTGCCACTGTGCTGTCCCAATGGAGGATGGAGAAAGATGCTATGAGCACTGATATGTGTTGAGGAGGGAGCAGAGATTTTCCATTCCTGCCCTCCTGGACCTGTTGTGCTCCTCACAAGAGTGTTTTGAGCTTTATGGATACTGGCCAAAGAGGGGAGAAAAGCCTTTTTTACCTTGGTACTTCATATATTTAATATGCTATGTATAAGTAAGTCATCAAGTTGTTTCAATTAGTGTATTCTCTCATTATTCAAACCCCTTTTGCACTACATTCATCAACAGGGGTCTGAATCTTTCCCAGTGCACAGAATGGTGAATAATTCCCCTGAAATACATGACTCCTATCATGTGTAGAATGGCAAAATCCAGCTGATGATAATTAACCTGAATGAAGACAGTTTTATATTATAGATCCCATTTATTTCAAGGCCAGAAAAGACCATAATGATAATCTAATCTAGTTTCTTGCATGACACATGTACCAGAACTTCACTAAATAATTGCTGCATATACAGTTTAGTAACTTGTACTTGAGCCATGCTATATTAGTTCTCTTAAGACATGCAGACCAGGTTCCACATGATGACTTGCCACATACCTGAGCAATTTCCGCCAATATTCAATTAAACGCAAGTAAAATTGAACACAAGCAAAGTGATAATATCTAACATGATATATTGGCATTCCTGATTGTTACCTTCAGCATTATGGACTCTGACAAAAATTACTTCTGTCTGTAACAATAAAAAGTTTGAATACAAATGACAGATACTTAGAGAACCTTTATTAACCTACACTAAGATACAGTTACTGAATATAAAAGGCCTTAATATGCTGTGTTTCCTCTGCCATGCTGCTAACAATTTATTTATATATTTGGGAACAAAGAGCTTTCTTTATATCTTGATAACTACAGCAGTTTACAAACTTTGCAAATAGCCTGTTATTGTTTTATTTTCCCTGATTCCTAGCACTGGTTTAAAATATTCCCTGATTCAGATACTATATATTGTGAGAGACAGTAATGGAGGCATCACATTAATTAGAAAGGTAAAAGCAAACAAATGAATGCGGTCTTGTATATAGTTTATATCCAAATTGTAGAATTCCAGATCACAGAATGAATGTGAAAACATCACATTCATCCGTGTTTGATGCATTAAAAACTGATCATAAAGTATTTAATTAAAGTACTTTAGCTGCATCTCAAAATGCCCTTGGGATACAGATATTTGGAAGCCAGAAATATATCCTCAGAAGACATCACTGCGTTACTTTTCAAGCAACTGCTGGTACTTAGCTTACTCTCAGGAGCTGACTGGGTAGGATGTAGTTTTGTTCTGAACTGATAAAGCAATTGTTACTTTCTTTATTCAGACCTGAATTGTTCCACTTGACCTACAGTGAAGTACATCTAAGAGTAAACCAAAATGATGAAGAACAAAAACGTAGAAGAATTTAAATGTTCTGCCTGATAAGCTTGCACAGATCTCACTTCTCTGAGCATTTTTAGAAGTGTGGTTCATTCGCAGTCTAACTTTTCAGACCCACTATCAAAGCGAGAATTGCCATAAATACATCACCCTGTGTAAAACAATTGGCCCTCAATCAGTTGTCAAAAACTTGAACTTACGGCTAGATCATATCTTCCTTTATCTGAGAAGCCTCCTAGATCTGTAATTCAGAGACCGGCAATTACTAGTCTACAGGACAAGAACAGTTACAAAGTTAATTACCTGTGATTATCGTACAAAAGGTGGTGATTATATAGCTGAATGACAAAAGAAGAATGCTCATGGAGACAAAAACAGGCGGTACCATAAACTGATAAAAACAGGACCACCCGTTGTTCAATTAGAAATCGCCCACTTTAGTTTATGTTGCTATTACAGTAACACCTTCCCTCCCCATTCTCTTCAATCTCTCTGCTTTTTCTTAGAGGAAATACTAACCTCATTGAAAGACCCATAATTCTTCCCTTTCTTCAGGCTGTTCTCTGTCTTTAAGGTTTCACCGTGCATGTTAAAGGCTGTTAAGAGCCGCCACAAGCTACAGCATGGAAAGGGGCACCAGCACTGTGTCATCTCCTGCCGCAGCTTTTTTGCGCATTTGCCCTGATCTTCTAGACCTCATCGTATCTCCTTGACTCCTCCTTTAGCCCACTGAATAGTAACAATGAGTTCCTGCTGTTGAATAGCAAATCTGGACCCCGTTCACAGTCCCAGCCCTGCAACACCTGTGGGTCCAGTGGTGGAAATACGAATGCAGCAACGTCTCTTAAGAATTTGTTTCCAAAAAGAACCCCATGATCATGGAGTGACACACGTGTGTTCCGTGATAAAATTTGTCTACAGAAAATCTAGTTTATGCAAGAGCCTATCTTTCTTTAGACAAATTTCCTTTAAAAATCTCACAAACATTTTTCCTTCCTTGGGATTTTTGCTTCATCCTAGGAATCAGGTTTTTTTTCCCTCTACAACGTTTATCACTTTGGTAGTCACAGGTTCATGTTTTGAAGGTGTTAGCTGCTGTCTAATGGGGAAAATTATCCCTAAGCATCGAGGTAAGTCAGAACTTGCACACATTATGTTAACATTCCTTCGGGTTTCCTTAACATGTGTGTGAATGAAGGTTTTTTTATATAAATATCAATAGGATTCCAAATGCATTTCTGTAATTTGATGGTCTTCACAGCGTCCTTGGGACTTCCCAGAAAGATGCCCATGGTGTTGCAATTAGGAAGAGCAGTGGAAGCTGTGTTCCTAATATTCAAGTAAAAATATTTTCATAAATGCACTTATATATAACCAACTTATAAGTGACTCTCTTAAGTTCTGAAAATCTTCCAGACAGAGACTGCACAGGGAATTAAATACGGCAATATAATTAGGCGATACAATTCAAGATAAGACTGTGTGTTAAGTGTACAGGCTACAGCCATGTTTGAAAGCCTGTGATGAGAAAAAAAAAATTGAAATAAAATATCATCTCCTAAATAAGTGTCAGAGCTTTAAACTTTTCTACCAACATGAGTAACTGCACATGAAGGAGGTAAATGAAGGATCCTTTCCCTTCTGGCCCAGTTTCCAGAGTACAGACAGCTCACTGTTGAAGGTATTGGCTGCATTGCTCCATGGGAAAGACAGTGACTGTGTAAAGGTCCCATCTTTTGGATGTAAACACCCTACAAATCTGGCACCCAGATTGTTATAATTGCTCCAGTCTACCTGCTGTGCCCTCACTGTCATGCTGCTGTGCTTTATACATTTCATCTTAGAGGATGAGGATTCGACTAGATTCTTAAGAAAGCCAGTGCACTGAGGGCTGCAGACCATGTAGTGCAGCTTTTGACCCAGCATCTCCCAAAAAGCAGCACTGTGTGTATGCTGGGAGCACCTGCTGCGTGGGGAAGGAAGCATCACTTGACTCTCTGCTCCTCCACGCTTGCCCAGTGTACCAACTTCCTGGCTGGAAACCAAAGGAACATGACAGGGGAGCTTCATAAGCAGCCAGGGAAAGGAACAGGCTGAGCCAACGCTGACGCCAGCCCTGCTGCACGGTTCTCCTGCTGATTTCAGTGGGTGTTAGATGTGCATTTTTGAAGGGCAAATTTACCTCCAGCTTAATAAGCATGATAAGTCATAGATTTGCTGGGAGTAGGAGTAGAAGCCCTCCCGCATCTGTTAGCACATTATTAGCACAGCTTGTTATGGGGCCTCACGTGATGCAGCCCTGGTCGCAGGACGCAATTACAGATGAATTCCTTCTTTGCCTCCCCCACTGACTCAGCATCACAGCTGGAGCCAGCCATAGTCACATTGCAGGAGGTGAAAGGTACTCTGAATTATAGATTGCCTTTGACCTTTTTTTGGTTTAAATTAAGGATATCATCCAGGAAAGTGCCTCCAGCCAGGACACTGCTTAAACATATGCTTAACTTCCAACGGGGGCTGGTGCTCATCAATGGAGATGAAACGCTTGCTTACAGTACAGTGTGTGCATAGACACTATCCCAATGATGATTAAATACCTTTCCAAAGAGGAGTGTAAATGACACTTTCTATAAAAATGGTAACCAGCATAGCTCTTGAAATACAGAAACACTCTCAAATTCATGAAAATATTCACTTAAAATTTAGGGCAGATATTGAATTTCAGGTACTGAGTATAGCTACATTAAGAGGGAATACTATGAAAATTATGCATATTTGAAAAGGTAAAAGAAACAGACTGTTAATCGAAAAAATAAAAACTAGATATTAGTATGCCATTGCAGAGGGATATCAATCTGAACAAACAATCTGCCTTACAAACCCCGTAAGTGGGAATTAAGGTCAACTTAGTGTCTTTTCATCAGAGTGTTTTCTATGATAACTTTGTAAGTGCTCTTAATATATAACAAATAATCTCAGGGCAAAGATCTGTTTGAAGGAGATATGATTGATGACCTATCATCCCTAATTCACTGTTTATACTCGTAGTGAGCCTATTGGGAAAATACCTCATTCATCAGGGTATTAGTGAATTCAACCAACGTATGGCACCTTCATTTTAACAAACTAAAGGAGAAAAGCTAAATGGGGGAAAATTGACAACCATCTCTGATTCTATGATAATGCAATTAGGCTGCTCCTCTCCAGAGCTTTTGCTAATTCACAAAACAGCTTCAGTCGGCAGGTCATAAATATATGATCATTTTTCACACTTTGAAAAGTAATGATGCCTTGACACAAATCAATAAATCTTGCTGAAGTCATTTATACTTTTGTATTGTGCATACAAATCAGTTTAAAAACAACTACATATTATTTTTGACTTACGTAGTCTTTGTTTACGAAAAATTTCTCTGAGGCTTCTGTGTTCCATGTATATGCAAAACTCAAAATGTAATCACTGCCTGTTTTCAGGACCCAGAAATCCTAGACCAGGTCTTACAGCTGTTAAAATCTCATAAAGTCTGATAAAGTTGTAAAAGGAAAGGAGGGTGAGAGGGAAAGAGGTAAAGTAGCCTTCTCTTTTCCTTTTCATTTGGCTTTGAACTTCCTTCTGAAAACTTGTTGAGAGTTTCCCCGTAAACATGGAGATTCCCATTGTTAATTCATGCAAGTTCTTTGGGGAAAGGCAAGTGTTAGTCTTGCCATTAAAGCAATGATGCTACAAGGAAGAAAGAGACAAACACAGCACAAGTAAGGATATCAGAGCAACAGAACTTGTCCTTTGGTCTCAGGAGAGATGCAAGAAGAACTACACCTGATTGCTGCATAACAAGTGAACCTTGCCACCTTGTCTCATTTAGTAGAAATTTTAAATCCCAATGATCTTCTTAATGCAAAGTCTGTATTCTCATAGGATTATGACATATTACATGGTTGAGGTAAGTACAATAAACCCCCAAATACGTGTTTATGCCAATAGGAACAATGCATGTCACAATTCTGTGACATATGAAAGTTATCTCTGTCTGCCTCCTCCATTAACAACTGGAAAAACCTAACTACATTCCTTATGCCATGAGTATGATAGAATTTTACCTGAGGCAGATATATGCAAAGATAACCAATAAAACTGAAATGCTAGCCACTGATAAAACTGCATTGCATAACTTAGCAAAACATAAATCATGTTGTGCGGTCTCTCTATACATCCAGGAGCATACAAATTCATGAAAGCATACTATGGTACACAAAGGAATGATCAGGAGTGATCCATAGTAAATGTAAAGATGCACAGGCTGATAAATACTTCAGGTGGCTATTGATGTTTGCCTTGTTGTTAAAACACCTACATGTTGTTTTTGTACTCACTGTGTATTCTGTCCTGTCTCAATTATTTGATCTCTATTATGATAAGTAGCCAGTTTGCCAAAAACATACAGTACATAGATGAAAATTTAACAGTGAATTAAAGTGCAAGCTCCTGTGTTTATGTAATTTATATTTCACATACTTAAGTAATAAAATAATATTTTAAACAAAGACAGGATGAATTTTTTTGAATAGACATTAAATTCCACATTATGAAATTGTACTTCGGTAGTAATTTTAAACAGTGTTAGTTTTCAATCATACATTCTGTAATGAGTATTTTAATAAGATACTGAGGACAGGGTCTCAAGCTGATGGCAATTAATACGGCTTTACTGAAATTAGAGGGAATTTGCCATGTGCTTTAAGTGTATGTGATTTTTCTAAATCAGAGCCAGGAGAGAATCTAGACATTATATCTCCCCCGATGTCTGATGCTCAGCCCCAGGATTTTTGAATTTCAAGGGAGAAAGAAAAAGTGCCTCAATAATTGTGTCACTGGCCTGCTCAGCAGAGTCATCCATAACAGGCCTGCCCAGCACCTATAACTGCATCATCTTCTGTCAGCTTAATCTGGTTTCCAACACTGCTGAAGGTGTGGTATGCATTTTGTGAAGGTTTTTACAAGGAAAATATTTGGATTAATGATATAATTTAGTAGCAATTTAGTGACAGTAGGTCTCAGTAGAGTGACAATAGGATTGAAAAAGTAAACCAGTGGGATATACTTGATTGTGGCTGTTGGGCCGGCAGCAGGGAAGCTGCAGGGGTCACACTGATTGGCATTGTCACTTTCCCCATTCATCAAGCAAGGCCAGACTTCCCAAATCATTTACCAGATGGGGCAGCTCGTCAGTTTAAACACCTGATATGAAGCCATCCGTCATCTGATAACATGATCGTTGGGCTGCAGCTGGCTCGGCGCTCTGCAGCCTGAGTGCACATGTGATGGACTGGAGCCAGGGAAGCAGGCTTAGCAGTGCTGCACTCCCCTGATAGGATTTGCAGCCCTCCACTGGACCATGGAACAGGTGGAGACAGAGAGAGAATGAAAAAATTACCATGTGTTGCAGGGATTAGAGAGCACACACTTACCACTCCACTTGAATACCAATCAAAGGACAACCTTGAGCCAGATGAATTTAAGGCCATCCATGATGTAATGTGGAGAATATAGATTCTTGCATATGTTGACGCATCTTCATTTTCCTAGAGGCTTGCCAGTTTATACTTGGCAATACTGTAATTTGCCTTTTGTTTTCTAATGTGGAAGAGAGAACAGGTATTTGGAAATACAGCCTTTTTCTACTTTCTTTTTCAAAGGACATTTAAAACTAGGAAATCTCTTTAAAGAAAAGTATTTCTATAAACTGACCACAGATCCTAATACTTTTTTCTCAGCAAGACAAAAGTCTGACAAAATAGAGAGGAAGTACTATAAATTCAAAATATGATGATGCTTACTGAAAGCCACTCCCATCATTCAAATTCCCCCAGTTATTGAAATGCTCAGATCTTCCTATTTCAAAGGAGTTAGGTGTCTAAATGGCTCTGAGGGTTTGTCTTTTAGTGTCTCTGGAGTGATACTGCAGCTGCTTTCTCAGACATGAGGTACCTTGACTTTGATCCTGGGTAAATCCCTCCTAGGAGAATCACTCTGGGGGACATTCTCTGCTGCAGTGTAACCAGGTACAGTAAATGGCTTTAATATGTAAAGGTAACATCCAGAAATCTGGATCTGGTTTTCTGCCCAAACAGAATATTCACCAGCCTCCCTGAGGGCATCACAACAGGATTTCTTTAATAGAATTTTAGAATCACAGAATCATAGGAAGGTTTGCTTAGGAAGGGACTTTAAAGGTCATCTAGTTTCAAGCCCCCTGCCATAGGCAGGGTGACTTTCCACCAGATCAGGTTGCTCAGAGCCCCATCCAACATGGCCTTGAACACTTCCAGGGATGGGACTTCCACAGCTTCTCTGGGTAACCTGTTGCAGTGCCTCACAACTTTCTTTTGCAGAAGTGTGTATCAGCTGATCCCATCCATTTAGGTGCATACATCCTGGGGGCATTCCTTCTCCTCGGGGCACATGCCTCTGCACTCCTCCTCCTCCTCCTCACAGCCTGATCTCACAGCTGCACCACACCTCTGATGGGTGTGGAGGACCAGAAATAGGATTTTGGTGAACAACCTCTTGGTGAAGGGACTGGCACCCTCTCACAGCAAGCTGTGGATTGAATTGGACTCCTCTGCTCCAAGGCAGATCTCTCTCCCCGCACCTCAAATTATAACAATAGGGAAACCATTTCCTTCTGCTAATGATCCAAAATTGGTCTGTCTTTGGGAGCACCGAGTGCCCCCTGGTCTTCAGGATCCAGTGCTGCTTCATCCAAGGAATAACAACTCATCAACCTGCTTGAGGTGTCATTGCTGCAATTGGTTATTCCAGGATGGAGACAAGGGAACTCGCCCTGCTGGAGGATGCATATGGTCAAGGACAGGATGCAAGACGTATCTTATCAGTATATTTATGTCTTTTCCCTTAAAAACAATTGCTTATGCAAAATACTTCCCTTGACTGTGCCTTTTCCTTCCTGAAAATTTTTGCCAGTGAAAGATCTGCATTTATGTGAAGACTTATGTCTTTCAGTTCTGATCAGCTGTTAAGACATGGCCTTGAAGCAGTTTTTGTTCCCTTTTTCATGATTTCATTTTAGGCTTTGTGTGAACTGAATTAATTAGAAGTTTAAGGTTTGGGGTGTTGGTTGTTTGGGATTTTTTTTTTGAGTGGGGGTGTTGGGTGGGTTGGTTGGTTGTTTGTTTTGGAGTTTTTTTATTGTTGGGTTTTTTTCAGAGTCAAAGGAGACATTCCCACTTTACTTCTTAAAAGGTTTCATTTCCCCGTGGGAATTAATGTGCAATTGCAGTGTGAAATGTTTTAGTTCTTTTGTGGGAATGGGACACTGTTTTGCCAAAAATTCATTACCCAGCTGTTGACACGTAAAAGCATAAGAGATACTATAATTTATGTTTGAGACAAGTGGAATAAGTTGTGAGGTGTTTACTGAAAAGTAAGTTAAAAGACTGTCATTTGTTTATTATGCACCTTTTGTCTTACTTTAATTTTTTTATACATACCCTATATTCATTCT
This sequence comes from Bombycilla garrulus, assembly GCA_013400315.1. Lineage (NCBI taxonomy): Eukaryota > Metazoa > Chordata > Aves > Passeriformes > Bombycillidae > Bombycilla > Bombycilla garrulus. The sequence continues at coordinate 255,802 of VXBU01003160.1, read as the reverse complement.
CTATTAGATAAGTTTTGCTTCTTTTTCTATTTCAATGAATGTCTTTTTCCAAGATTGATAGTAGGGGAATAATCTCAGATATGAGGAAAGCTTAGAAGACTTGCAAAAATTGTATTTAGAGATACAGCATTAGAAAGGTAAACTCATGAAAGAATCATAGGAAATAACATAAATTTTGAGAACTAGTCAGATATCTGCAGACATAGGAAAAGATCCTTCCTTCCTACCTTCCAGCAGAGATAGTAGAAAAGTTCAGGAGAAACCTGAGAATGAATTACTGAAAAAAATGCCCCATGGCTCATTAGCACAAACGATTCATGATATTTTAGTGATGAAGCAGAAATTTTTATGCTGCCAGTATACCTTTAAATCTGTTTCTGTTGACAATTGCTTTTATCTATCTATAGAATAATAATTAGAAACTTCAAACAATAACAGGGCTATTTTATGAGAGAAAGCATGACTTTATTCCAAGCATAAAAATGGAGAAGCTGAGACAGATGAAGTAACTTGATATCCCTGTGAGGATTGAGTGATGGTCAGAATTTAGGTTTGGTTTTAAACTGTAAGAAAGTTTTGGTTTTGGTGTTGTTTTTCTCCCTCATTTTTGCTATAGAAGCTAAATAATACTCACAGGTGTATAGATGATTTGTGGAAGAAAGTACAAAGCAGAAAAATAAGAAGGTAATGACAGAAAGTGGTAGAGGGTGACAGAGGGATTTTCCATCTAAATTTGTACATTTAAAGAGCATCATCCTAGTTTTTTTATTTAGTGTATGTGTATCTTTAGGTGCCTTAATTGACTAAATATGTTGTTACATTTATTTAGAAGCAAATAGCTGAATTAATTTCATTTCAGTCTTCTATATTTTAATTTGTTGTTGATAAATTATAAAAAAATACCCCCAAAACCATCAGGTATTGAAATGAAAATCCAAATTTAAGAAGCAGGCAAAACAGGAAAAACATATGAACTTGTAACAAGATGTCTCTAAACACAAGACATCCCAGGTTTTCAAATCCATTTCTCACATCTTTCAAGTCTTCAACCACCTCCCACAAAAATAAATTCTTTTTTTTTCCCCCCTAAATGCTGCAGTTCAACCGAGTTCTTTTTATACAGCACCATGGAGAAAATATAATAATTTAATCCAATAATAATAATAATAATAGTTGTCATGGATGTACAGAAAAATTTGTAGAAGACACCCTGAACACTTAAAAATACATATTTACATGTCTTCTCTGCATCTTTAACACAGAAGTAAAATTCATGTCTTGCTGATAACCTTGGTAACAGAATGTCATATTCCCTTTTTATTCTCCTTTCTTTTGCAGTTGAAAAAAAAAAAAAAAGCAAAAAAAAAGCACATTACTATCCTCATATGTAAATTCTATAAGCTTTACTGTTCTCCTCAGGTGTGCATGCCAAGTTTTCATTATGAAGGCTCCCCGCTGTGAAAAAAAGGTACATTTTCACTTTCATGTGTCTGTTCCTTTGTGGTAGAAAGGCTTGAAACATTAATGAGTAAACTAAACTAAAACTGTACAGACATTCCTGCAGGAAATTGGGTAAGTTTCTGATTCTGAGGGGAAGAAATTCAACTAGGTCAATAAAATCGTGTGATTTTGACACTGTGAAGTCAGTTGTCACTAAGGAGTTACCCGTGCTATTTTTATTCATGTTAATGGCATTTTTATGCCCTGGTGTTTTGTTTTGAAGATTTTATCCCACTGAACCAGGAGACACAAAAAAAGAAAGAATATTATAAAAAGGACAAGAGAAAAATAATTTCTTCACAAGTTGAAGGCTGATATCTATGATAGCTTTTTTCTTTCTCAAATGATTTTACTAAGTCATCATTTCATACCACCTTATGTTAGATGCAACATTAGTGACAAGTGTGGTATCTGAGTTAAACAGTCATTATTTACAGCTATAAACCACTTTACAATAGGTTAAAAGGCTGTATGAGTGATATCATATTTTCAAGTCCAGGGTATATATCAGTACTCTAAGATATATAAATTAAGTAATGCTTGTTTACTCAATAAATGGTTATACTTTTTAATTTAAAAAAATTAATAATTTATCCATTTGTATAGGTAGGATGTTGATGTGATAGAGTTCACTGGAAGTCTTACAGTCTTAAAACAGATTTAACTGATAATAGGATATTTAAATTTTAAATTGATAAATAATTTGATAAACTGATAATTAAAAAAAATAAACAAAACAACCACTAAGTCTTCCTAGAAATTGTGGATATTTGTTGAGGAAATTGCTTTGACCTGAACAGCCAAGGGAAAAATAAGAAATAGCTTTTCTCTTGCAGGAAGCATAAACATTTATTTTTCAATTTTGTTAAGTAACCAACTTTTTTTTACAGCTAGATCTAGGTTTTTAGTTTTCCCAAGGATGAAGCAGAGATCCAGACAGAGATGCAAGTAAGAAGCATGCTGTAGACTGTTCAGTCTCACCAACCATATCTCAGCAGAGCATCATGAATTTATTCCAAAACAACCTTGGAGACTGGGATTCTTCACTCAGAATGACAATGAACTCTTGTCTAAGAGAGAAAAAAAAAAAAAAAAAAGGAAATTACTGCATCAGGTACCTCTGATTCTTGAATGCTAATGAAAATAGGTTTTATTTATGTTTCAATACAATATTCAATATTTGGGACATAATAGGAAGTCAGTCTTCACTCTGTATTGTTCTGGCTGGTTCTGTTATCTAGAGCTGTAAACAGAGATAGAAGAATAGTGGACTTTTTCAGGAGAATGGTGGTTATTGAGCTCAATGGACTGATAAAGCAGCTGGGAGGTGTCAGGGTGCCCTCCTACCACACACCCTGCTCAGTCTGCCGGAGAGCTGGTGGCTCACACCCAGCCCTCAGGCACCACCCCAGCCTCAGGCTGGTACCCACCAAAGGCAGGACTTCCTTCACTGCAGCATCCTGCTGCCAGTCTCACAGCACACAAAATGCTGTTGACCTTCCCCTTCATTTCCCTTAATCAGGGAAATATCTTTGATAAGAAGGGAAATTAGACCAAACTTTCTTGCGAGTCTTTCAACTGCATGGAAGTTTCCCAGTTTCTGTATCTATCTCATGCAGCAATCTGTTTCTGAGAGGAGGCATACCTGGTCACAGATGTGCAAGGAGCTCTCTGATAACACTGTATTCTGTAATGTGATGGAATCACATCTGCTAAATATTGCAACAGTACAACATTTGATGTCAAAGTGCTTGACAAACATTTTTAAATTACTCTCCATACGACCATAAGACAGCTAAGTTTAATTTTCCATATTTCATTGATGGAGAAAGTGAAATGTAAGGGTGTTAAGTGACTTGACCAGAAACCAAATAACTCCAGAAGCTGGAAATACAGGCCCTGATACAGGAAACTACTGGAGCAGATGTTTGACTTCCAATATTGAAGCATTTAATACAAGAAAAACACTTGAACAGAAGGGCAAAATACTTCACGGAAAATTCTCCAGTCATTCTACTCATCAGCTACTACAGAAAAAGAATATTAGCCTTAGCTTACCATCTAACAGCTTGCAAATCTCCCGTGATATACCATACAAAAATATTGTACTCTCTATTGTCTGCTCACTTCCCCCCAGATAATACTGATCCAGGTTTTGGAGCACTGCTGAATCTGGTGTAATGGGAAGAAGAGAGCAGACTTGGATTTTTTTATAGATTTACATCAGCGCTTGCTAAGGGAGGAGTCCACCCTTAGGCAGGCATACTGCAAGAAGAATGAAAGAGACAACAGAATAAAAAAAAAAATCAGGCAACGTCATTAGGCGTCCTGTGAGCGATAGGTTGCCCAGTTCCTGTTCTGCCTACTTGTGTGGGCTGCTTCCCTGGTGGACAGCAGTTTTATCAGCACTCAAGATTCAGTCTGGATAAGCAGTCTGACTTCATCAAAATCTGGAGACAAAATCTCCTCAGGAAACGTTTTCATCAGGTCTCTGGCAATTTGTAGTGCTGGCTGGTCAGAAATACCTGAGATTAACTTCTTGATTTTCTCTGCCTTTGGCAAGAAATGCTAAATAGTATTAACATTTAATAAGTGTATCTAAGACTTCTCAGTAATTAAGAAAAGATTCAGTTCAGTCCCTGTTCGATCATCAATTTTGACCCTTGCTTAACTCCAAATTTTAACTCGATAAATATGTAAGTACTACATTTATAAATTAAAATTTTTGAACCTGAGAAACCTTGACTTTGAATCCTTACATCTAGGATTCACTTCTGAGCATGTTAATACTGAAGCACATTCCTCTGTGAATTCCTGGACTTGATTCATCCCTTCTAGCAGAGGTATGGAAAGGGAAATGCCCTATTTCAACCCCATAGTATGCATTGCTCTAGAGCATCTTTCTGCCAGAAACCACCTCTACAATCTGTCCTCTCTTATCGACTTCAGTTTTGTTTTTCAGGAGAGAACCCACCGTGGGGCTCTTACCTGGGGCAGCCCCACCCACGCCAGCCAGTACTGCTGGTGTGTGGGGTGATGTCCATCAAGGATGGCTGCCGTGGCCAGCTTGCAGCATTTCAGCTCCCCTTTAATTCCCTTTTCTTCTGCAGCCTATCAGGATTCAATCCACAGACACAGGAGTCTGCATAAACAGCAGCCAAATCTGCTCATGCAGTGTGTCTAGAAAGAAATATTCCTTTTTGATATTTGTATCTGCACTTGGCATTATTCAGAGCCAGATAAAAACAAGTAGGCTAAAACAATGTGTGAAATTGGGCAAAAAGAAATATGTGTACAAAGAATAGATTTGACATTTCCTTTTTATACTGCTTACTTATCACTCTATATTGTAACTTAGATATTTGGTCATGTTAAAACTTATTTTTGAAGCTGGGTACGTTGAGACGACCTCCTGAGTCCATCAGTAATTTAATACCAACACAAATTACTGTGGCCAGTGAAGCATTAACATCAAGGATAACCTCTCATTACATGCCTTTTGGTGGCTATTATTACAAGACCAAGTCCCATGATATGGGATGCTGTGCCCCAGCAGCTGAAAACCTGTTGTGAGAATACAGAGAGAGTAGATATGTTAACAGTAAGATCACAGCCTGATAAAGTTTGTAAGACTAAACCAATACTAAATATTAAAAATGCATAAATAAATATTTTCACTTTTCCAAAAAGTTGCACGGAGAACAATTCTGACACATAATTTCAATACATTGTATAATAATGTAAAACCCTTTTAATACAAGGGTTTTAAAAAAAGCCAAACCCTGAATAAAGAGGACATGGGATTCTTACCAAAATTATTGTTCATTGTTACCCCTACCAAGATTTTAGAATTAGTAGGCTGCTTCGATAAAAAATAATATTTTCTTTTCTGAAATGTGGTTTTTAAGTAAATTTGTGCTACTTTCTATGATCTTGATGTATGTTGGAAAATAATAACTACTACATACTTATTTTTAAATGATAAAGTAATTTTAGGAGGCAAGTACTATTAATACTGCGCAGTGTGTACTCTTAACAGTAAATGTGACCTTTTTGAGACTAATTTCTAATAGCAGAACACAGTGTTTGAAGAAATTTAGGTCTTTTCTGGAAAGCAATTCAGACAAGATGAGCTAAAAAGCATTTTTCTTGCACTTGCTTTAGAAAAGAAGAATTGTGAAGTGTTAAACTTTTTCAATCTACATATGTAAAAAAAAAATATCTCTCTTATAATAGTCATCTCATCTGCATTCTGCTTATGTAAGGTATGAGTTTGAACAGAGGAACATGCAGAATAACATACTTTATTCACTCCATCTACTTAACTGTATTCTTCTCTCTGACTAACAGCTGAAAAGTGAGTCTAATTTGCTGATGAATATAATTAGAAGCAAATGATCCATTATATTAACTTAAATGAGCTGCAGCAGGTCACTTGGTCGGGGATGGCACCATGCAAAGGTTATAGTTCAGGGCGATACTAAATTTCTGACAGTCACCCACAAAGGTTTTATGGAGTAGACACAACAAACAGTTACCAAGTCATGGTCACAGAACGGACTGGATTTCATAGCCCACTGCTATCTGCTGAAGCTTTAGTTCTACAGTTTAACAAGTCATAATTATCTCATTTAACTGACAGCCACATAATAAAGGGCAGCAACTTCGTGGTCTTGTAGTATCAGGGTGTGAGAGCAGGCTTTTCACAACTAGCAGATTTTCTCAGATAAGGGTCAAAGAACTCATCCCAAATTTACATTTGTTCCTCCAACACTGGGGAAAAAATTAAAAGGATACAGTAACACAGTCTCATCTGTATTCTCAAAAGGGGTTCAGCTCACAGAAAGAATCTTAATTTCATAATATTAATATTGATAAGACTCTAGAGATAAAAATAGCCAAATGAATTACTTAACTTATCGGTATTGATGATTTTGCTTATGATGTTTTCCTTGACTAAAGTCTTGCACCTCTAGAATTGTGTTACTGGCAGAGGCCACTCCTGTATTCACTTCTAGATAAGGACTTTAGTCTAGGTATTCTAGACATCCACTCTATTTTAGGATTAAAATTGCAATAATCAGAAAACCTCTTGTGAGCGCAGTCTGAGCTCTCAGAGGTTTTCACCAAAGTGCATCGCAGGCCAGCCGAGCCCGGGATCTGCCTGCCGGGGGCTCGGGGCACGGAGCCAACTGGTGTGGGATCACAGTTGGATCGCAGCTGGATCTGACCTGACCGAGCTGGAGGAGCGCTCACTTCGGGTAGGGCAGGCTCCGGCAATTCATCGTGCAGCTCACCTCCAGCAGGAGGAGGCGGGCAGCGGGCACCTGCTGCACTAACACAGCTGTGTCTGACCGCCCCTACAGCAGCAGCAACCCGACACCGGGCTGGGGATTCCCCTTTTTCACTTACACCACATGCAACTGCTCTCTACAGGGATTGCAGATAGATTCAGGGGAATACTCATTCATGCATTGTCTGTTTTTTCGGCTATCCACAAGTTGTCTTTACTGTGAAAAGGTTACATTTAATAGATGGTTAACTGTTTTTAGACCGTGATGAACTGCCTAATTTGACTGCTTGTTGCCCTTATTTTTGATTTGTATTTGATCACCTAGGTCATGCACCTTGAGTGGACAACAAACACTTCAACAAGGAGAATAATGGTAGAGAAGCACAAATAACCAATAGTGAATAAGGAACATTCTTGTTCACACACAAATGCCCTTGTTTGCACATGAATATGGGGGTTTGTATGAAAAAGACCCATTCGCCAAACATCCATGTGAAGGGAAACCCATTCAGCATGAATGTTTGTGAACCCTGAATAACAAGTGGATGAACAAGCATGAATCAAACAGCCGTTCAGACTTTGAACCAATGTTCACAAACACTGGTTTGCATTATTCACCCAGGCCTATGAACAGCCATCTGTTGGATAACTGATAATGGAGATGGAAGTTGGGTTGTTTGGTAGATATGGCTCATCAGGGAGAAAATGGCTATCTATTCGCAGGATTTCTGCTTAATCTGTCGCAGGCGTTGCCTCTGTTCCTTTTGACCCGTGATATCAGTTTATCTTCTCCCTCTTCTGCCAAAATGAGATTTTTCTTCATATATAATATTAAAAAATTTTTGTATGCAAATATGGACTGCCACAAACATACCTACACATAAACAAATGTGTATATATATATGTGTATATATATATATATATATACACCGTTACTGGCTTTTACTTAGTATTTAAAAGATATATTAAATGTAGGCACTTGAGTGTCTTTGTGACTAGAGTGCTTAGCAAATGTTTAAGACCTAGATATACAAAGATAAATACATGGGCAGTATAAAAATCTGGTTTAGGTGTCTTTAGATTTGAACCCAAATGAATTAATATTTCCCAGAGTTATAGCCAGCTGCATAGATTAGAAAATAATCGGCACTTTGATTATGATTGTACGATTGTAATAACACAATCAGGACAGGCTTTGAAATAAAATGTTTGTATCTGGAGTCTCAAACAACACTTACAACTATAAACTCTTCTTCACTTCCTTGCTAATATGAACTCTTCTTATCCAAGAGATGTTAACTTATCTCCACCTTTTAAAAATTGCTTTTATATGAGAATAATTAAGTACAGACAACTTGTCTGGATTGGTTGGTTGCTGCAGTATATTAATTCCAGGTATTTCCATGAATAATGAGCATGGTTAGAGAAGTGGTAATTGCTTTTGTTCTTCCTATGGCAGGTTGATAGCTATATTTCTATGCAACTGATTTAGTATAATTTATCTTAAGCCGTGAAACCTTTTTAAATGCTTCTACTACTTTTTTAACACCTACATAAAATATTTCTTTGCGTTAGAAAGCACCAAAATAGTGTTTGCATAAAGTGCTATTTCCTATTTTTGATTTCTGACCTCAACTTCCTGTAGTCTTCAGAGTGTCCTTTATCATTCTTGGGAACATTCTTATTCTGTTTCAGGGCAATTAGCAAAGGTAGAGAAAGTCTAGTATAATACATAATACATTTCCAGTCAATGTGGGGTATTTATCAACTGTGTTTTAGCACTTGTTTAGAAAGTAACTTTTTAGTTTTATCTTTGCTATGTCCACCCTGAAGATTTCTTAAAGCTAAAAAAGCCTAAGCATACCATTTAGAAGAATGGAAATAATTATAAGAACAAAAATCTAATAAACTAAGATGATAGCTGCACCTGGTTCCCAAACTGTAGCTTTCTAGTTTTTTGAAACTTCACTTTGTCAACATAGCTATAGGCTAATTTTACCCGCATAAGATTCAATATTTGCTTATTTCCAGGAACTGGGGAATCAGGTCTCTCTGCACAAACTTTGTTCTAGCATAGCAATGCTATTTGCAAACCAGTCGTTCCATTCTTATCTATGAATTACAACCTGAGCGTGTATATATTATCACAATTCAAATAGACAAAGGAGAAACAATTAATTAAGAATTTAAATTAAAAAACCCTGAGCCTAATTTTATTTCATTTTAAAACCCCATATCTAAAACGCATATGTACGTTTTCATAGTGACAATTTTAATAAAGAATTAACAGGCTCGAGTTAAGATTAGAATTGTAGCATGGGGTGATTTTTTAATGCTGTTGATTAAAACGTATACACATTACAATGTGCTCATTCTAAATTGCAATGGTTTTGCAGTGGACCTGAGTATGTAAGTAAGTAAGTAATGATTACTTCCCTCTTAAAATTTCTCTTGCAGAGAAGGAAGAGATAGGAATAATAGCAGCCCTGAAGCAGTCAATCAGCTGGTGGGAAGAAGAGATGGCTTGATATAGGAAAACAAACACAATGCAAAGGTAATGGCTGGAGCGATTACCCAGCTGATGGGTGATAAAGCAAGACAGAAGCAACACTGATCACGAGGAGATGCAGTTTCTAGCAGACCATTTAGAGGAACTGTTTTTCTAGGTGTTTAAAGAAACATGTAACATTTTTTTGATAATTAGATTTTCTGGTGCTCAGCTATTCAAAAAGGAGCTGATTTGCTTTAGCTTTTCCAGTAAAACCAGAAAACTGTCAAAGAAACACATCTACCCATAAAAAATCCTTATTTTCCACAATATTTTCTTTGAAGAGTAATTTTTTTGTATTTATATTCGCAGCTATCTAAGGCTTAAAGCATTTTGTGAAGACCACAATTCTGCAGAAGCTCCCTAGGCCCTGCTGTTTTGTCAAAAGCCATGAGGCACATGTGATACCACTGTGTGCTATGTGTGTGAGTACAGAGTCAAAGAATCATGAAGGCTGGAAAAGACCTCTATGATCATTGAATCCAACCACCAACCCGGAACCACCATGTCCACCACTACACCATATGTGTAGTGCCATATCCACATGATTCTTGAACATTTCCAGGTATTGTGATTCCACCACTTCCCTGGGCAGCCTGTTCCAATATTTGGAATGTATATTGTATAGATGATATAGATATAGATTAGATATAGATATAGATATAGATATAGATATAGATATAGATAAATACAGATATGTATGTGTGAAAAAAAAAATCCTATTAGCCAATCTAACCTCCACTGGCACAATATGAGGCCACTGCCTCTCGTTCTATTGCTTGTTACCTGGGAGAAGAGACCAGCCTCAATCTCTGACTATCAGCTCAGCTGCCTTTCAGAAGAGCAGGGGTCTACAAAAGAAAGATGAGATATTTGTAGTTTGACCTCTTGATAACTGCTGCATTTTCGGGGAAAGTAGAAAAATCCCTTCCTAGATGAAAACACGGATCATTTCCCTTAGTACTGAGACTGTTTCCTTCGTTTTTGTCAACTAAGAGGTTTAAAACTTGTGCATCAAGTGATAATTTGTTTACCCCTACTCCTGTAGTAAGATATTTACACAGTCTTAAAGACAAGCAATTGTGAACAAGTAGGTGTTTTCCAAAGTTGATAAAGAAAAGCTTTGAATAGCCAAACTTTTGATTCCTTAATATACAGTAAGGCGAAACACGGTATTTCTCTTGTGTGTCTTGTGTGCAGAGCTGTCCCCACCCTAGCTGTCAGGGAAGTGCCTGTTCCCAGCTGATCTGGGGTCATGTTGCCTGGCCCGACATGAAGGCTCTGGTGAGCATCCTGGCCCGGGAAACCTGCCAGCCCAGGGGCCAAGACGCTGGCTGGGGATTTGCTGTCTTCTCTCCGCAGTAAACTTGGGCTTAGTGACAGTGTTAAATGACCATTTTGCCGACTTTTCACGGACTGCCTGGCTTTCATGGTTTTGCTCAAGGGCCACAGCTCCTTTCTGGGATACTTTTCTAGCCTTTTCCATACCTGGCACTGGAATAATAATATTGCCTTTGATTACAGCTTTGGCTGCTCTCCAGCTCATACCTTGGAGTACATTATAAGGCTGTCGGAACCCTGCAGAGCTCAGTTCACAGAGGCTTGCGAATGGAAGCGTGCATCTTTGAGGCTAGCCGAACACCCACAAGAACAAGGTGCCTTCGCTGGTGTTTGCTACCCACTGCATCTCCTCTCCTCTCCTCTCCTCTCCGCTCCTCTCCTCTCCTCTCCGCTCC
>VXBU01003160.1:181218-244715 GCA_013400315.1 Bombycilla garrulus | reverse complement strand
CCTTCCCCTCCCCTCCCTTCCCCTCCTTTACCCAGATGAAGGAGTGAGAAAATACTGCTCCCTACCACTGAGTACCCTTTGATGTAAATATTCAGAGCAATGTGTATGGTTCTTAATTTGAGACAACTGTTCTAATTGAAGCCCGAACACTACTCTAAGTAGAGGCAAATTTTACAGCCACTTAGTTCTAGTAGCCATCACCCCAACATTGTTTTTACGAGAACAACAAAATGTTTTTATAGTTATAGACATGAGGTACTCTAAGAATTACCAGACTTGTTAAGTCCCCCTAGGAAAACTCCCTAGTAAGAAAAAAATACAGTAAATTATTAGATACTTATCTCTGCTATGTTTAGGAATATAGATTGCCTCAATTGTCAGAGTTTCTTGCATAAAGACTGTGTCAATCAACAGGTATGTGCTATCTATGTATTTTATTTAGGATTGAGAAGAAATAGGTTTGGAGTGATTCTTTGGCACCCACAATGTACAATAAATGATAAATTTGTTTTTTAATTTCACTTGCATATTTGTCAAGATCAAATACACTAGAACCACTGCCAGTTGTTCATTGACCTTAATGGGTAGTGAAAGAGGCCATAAAGACTCATATCTACACAGCAGTTGAAGAAAAACAAAGCTAAATTGCTTATGAAGTCACTCCGACCAAGGATAAAATCTGAGCAAGTTTTCCTCAGGTTGAATTTTTCTACTTCTGCAATAAAATATTTTCTTTTTTATTTAGTAAGCTTGTTATTAAAGAATGATTAGGAGCACAAATGTAAAAGGAAAGTGTCAAAACAGATATTTTATGATTGATCTTTAAAATATAAAATTTTGTCTTCTTATAACAAATACAGAACTAACACTAAAGCTTTATGTTCTTATTTCTGTGGTATGAATCTAATTTTTTTTGCCTTAGCTCCTAAGATTCAAAACTCAAAAGGTTTTATTTATCAGAAATTTACTTAATGCAAGAAAAGTGTTGCTCGATATGGAACTCTTATTTAGTCAAATCATAGTCCTGAGATCTTGCCATAAATCTCACATCCTTAATAAACAAAAAATGTGTTAATATACACATATGTACTACATTATGCATGCATGTATATGGTGTATATCTACATATATACTTATATTTGTATTCTATATGTATATATACAAGATAAAAAAATAAGCACATACAAAACTAATTAATTTCAAAGAACGTAAACAACTCAAACAGCTGTTGGCATTATTTCCCTGTTTTCTTCCACACAGAACACTTTCTTTGTCAGTCTGAAATTCGTCAGCACCATTCAATAAGGTTTCCATGATATGCAGCTGCTGTGTCATCTATGCTACATTTATTGCAAACATAAGACAGAAAAATCTTTGGAATAAACTGCTCTAAAACACTGCTCACTTTACAATTATGTTTGGCTCATCAGTCTGATAAAACTATGGTCAAAATCACAGGGAATGATCTGGAGCTGTTGCTGTCTCCCAGAGGGAGAGGACTATGTGTACACCTCTTGAGTGCAGAGCATTTTTCTGTGAAATCCCAGAATCCCATACTTTCAGGAGGAAAATGCTTACGTCTCAAAATACATATAAATTTATTATACATGTCAGGTCTTCCTAGCTGGTTCTCTCCAACTCTTCTTTCTCTCCTTTCCACACATCCAAGGGATGAGCATTCCTCCTGACATTTTCTGTGTCATTTTTTTCTCCTCTAAAAAAGAATTTCTTTTCTGATTCCCTTGTTTTCTTTTCCCAGCTGATTATAGGACATGCATGAGTGCTGTTAACACATCCTGAGTGGGTTCATTTCTTTGAATCCTCTGTGAAAATGAGGGAAAAGGTCCTGCTACTCCCACCTTTTGGCCATCTTTTTTTTTTGGATGAGGAAGTCTTAAGTCTTCGCCCTTGAGAATAGAAGTAAACAGCCCCTATTTTGCTTAGCTTAATTCTTCCTTATTCCCTCTCACTGATGCAGACAGAATGCTTTTGTTTGACTGGCCAAGGAAACAGCTGCTAATAGTGTTGGAAGAAGATTTTTGTTGTATGTCAAACTTCCCTTCTACAATAAAAAATATAGTTTGGTGTGTGCATTACTAACTGTACATGCTCAGATTCTAAATCATCTTCACTCTTAACCTACCTATAAGTAAATGATAGTTTAATGTCAATTAAAATACTGTTTTTACTCATCCTTACTATAAACTTTTGAAGAAAAACTGAGCACACTTTTTCTTTGGCTTTAGTAAAGATTCTTAAAATAAAATGTAGGCAGCAGTAGTATACAACAGTGAAATAGGTATATGCTTCAGGAAGCTTGTCCTCTCTATACTTGGAGTTTATTTTGTTCTGACCCCCTGATAATGCATTTCACTGGAGTGAGCAACATGATCAGTTCAAAGTTGGTCTGGTAAAATCAATTTTGCCCACTTGGACAAATGCATTATATGAAAGAGTGAGAAAAATAAAGACAGTGTAATAAATTCCAGAATTGACAGACTGTAACAAAAGCCCTTGACAGACCCTGAACACGACTGCGATGCCATGTGCCGGTGGTCCCACAGCACCTCAGTGTAGGTGTGACTGGAGAGCCAGGGACTGTTCAGCTGGTGGCTGATTCCTTATCTCAGCAGGAATCAGTGGATGATGAGCACCAGGGAAAAGCAGGAAAGAGTCTTTGGTGCTGACACTTGGGTTGAAGAGCCTACCACTGTAAAAATAATTTTATGCAATTTTGGCTGCTGCTTGTAGATCTTGACCTCTGCAATTTCTAATTATGCTGATTTCCATTAGACAATTTAAAAAAAATTAATTTTGACCTTTTTTTAAAAAGGCTATTATGTAATTTTGATTTGCTTTATCAATATTTTTGTCTTACATTCCATTTTTCATCACTATAATGTTAGTAATGGCTTAATGGATTTGGTTTCTCTGCTTTCTGTAACCCAGGGCTCCTGAGTAAGTTGGGGATAGGAGATGAAAGAGCATTAAAGCAAACCAGCTCCACAAAAGACTCAAGGAGAAAAACTGATCTAAATTTATCAAAAAAATAGTCTAAAATCTAATACCAGGCATAGCATTTAGGAGATCTTAAGCACCGTATGGTTGTCTGAGGAATCAGTGGTTCATTTGTAGTTGCACTTACAGCTGATATCTCATTTAGGATTTAATTGTATATCCCCCCTGTGCTTATAAATAGTGTTAGTGCCTTATTAAAGCAGGTTCTGAACATTTTCCCTTGTCATCCTCCCCTCTGAGCAATTTCCTGTCACTGATGATGACTGTGATCCAGTGATACCAGCTCAGACTCAAACTATTCAATTTCAAAGCTTCTTTGTGAATTGGACAGTGATGATACCCACTTAACACGCAGATGAAACCTGAAGCCCGATGACCAGGTGCATCACTTAGCAGAGTCACGGGGGAAATTCTGCACAGGGGTTGAGCCAAAGGGTTACAGTGGGCATGGTGCTTCTCCTCCTGGCATCCGATGCCCGGCTCTTTGCCCTTGCTAATTAATGCTCACTCTTTAGTATAACAAAGGCAATAGTTTAACTGGTCTCAGAGGTTTACAACCACATGAAATGAACGCATTTTCAGCAACCTGAGTGTCACCGTTATAGAATTAAATAGTTAGTTGATTAAGTGACTGGCCAGAGTGTAGTTCTTGAAACTACTACCTGTGAGTACCCCACTCCCCAACTATTTAAACCATTGTAGGAGCTGCCTTAGACTACACCTGACCTTGCCTAAGGCTATGGAAATGCATAACTGCATAACAAATGTGCTTCCTCCCCTCTGTGCAACCCCTACCCCTTATCTGTCTGCATTTAGGAGCTGATGTGGGGGATGTGCCTACCTTCCTCACACATCAGCACCTACCAATGTGTGCAGCACTGTGCTAACAATGCTGCCTTGTGCTGACTCCTGCTGCTAACACTGGCCTCAGAAAAATAGTTCCATTTCTCGGCATCAAGTGGAGACCTACTCCCCTTTTACAGGAGCTCACCTGGAGAAAAGATGAGATGCTGCTAACACAGAGGGAAATCTGCAGCTTTACACCCAGACACTGGTCAAGTCCAAGGCTGAGAGGTGGTTTCCAAACCTTCCTGCACAATGAGAAAAATCCTGCCAGGTGGCCATGGGTGCCTGCAGTCAAACATGTGCAGAACTGTGGAGTTTCTGCCCAGACTTTCTTTGCTTTGTGTTTCCTATCTGGCAAAACAGTGCTCTAGTTGAGGAGTTTTGGCTGTACTCAGCAGAAGACCCAGCACCACAACCTTTTTATGATACTCATTTCTTATTTACATTAATATTTATTCTTTGTTCATGGTTAGTTCAGCCTCTTAGCTCCTATTTAAGTGTTCAAGGGTTTTTTTTAATATGCCTAATGGAACACAGCAATCCTATTTCTATTGCAGTGCTGCTGATACAACAGGGAGGGAGGAAGAGGGGAGACTTTAGGTAAATTTCTTCTTATTGAAAGTCTAGCTTCTTCCAAAAGGAAAAAACCTCACAGAGTACCAAACATATTTGATAAACATATTAAACCACATAACTGATTCTGGTCATCTCAGTTTGAACAGTGTGTAACAACTTCAAGATCTCGAAATACCAGAAGAAAATATAACAATCTATAGAATATAGGACACACTTGGGATAGAATATTGCTATTTTAATGGTGCAACGCTGCCACTGCTGTCATCCCAAACTGGTGGGGAACGTCTATCTGCAAAAGTAAGCTCAACTATTAGTTCACAAGTATTTTGGGGATGTAATATGCTTCCATTTCTGGAAGACCGTGACATGCTGATTGAAACAAGCTTGATTTTTCTGAATGTGCTAAAAGTAAAGGCTCAAATATTTGAAGCTGCTGTCTGCTAACTTCCAGAGATCAAACTATTCAAGCCTCAGTCAAGGTGAGTTAGTGCTTTGTAACGATTTTACCTTTTCAAGGTCATTTTAAGGTCTATTTGTTTCACCAGTTTGACACTATGTGGGAACATTATTATGGAGAGGGTGTAGTGCTAATGAACATAAAATTGCTTTCTCTTTTATTATCCCTCTCTTTCTATTAATCTTTTTTTCTTGTAATGTTTTACATAATAAAGGGTTTAGCTGTTGGTTCGTTGTTCTGTTGTTGTGGTCTTTTTTTCATAGAAAACAAAGCAGATATTTTCCAAGAAGGCTGCTACCACAAAGGCCTTAAAAAAATCTTGGCCATTTGTAAGATACCCCAGGCAAATACTCATAAGAGCAGGCAAAATAGCATGAAGAAAGGCTGGAGAGGACACAAGTTCTGCCAAAGCAAACAGAAAAGGAAAAACAAACACCCTCCCTTCTCCTTCCCCAGAACGCACATGTAAATTCAATTGCATTTACAAATAAATTTGCTTTGGTTATGCTTACACCTTTACATGTGTGCTTTACATGAGTGACTGTCAACATTTACTTATGTAAATACTGAAGACCTGTGATTTTGATCTTTGTATATGCAAATATTTACACTGGAATTCTTGTAGTAGGATATCACACCTCTGGAACCACCAGCTGACAGTGTTCCCTCCCACCACGTGTCACAGCCTTGGCAGAGAAAGGACAATACCAGAGGAAGAAATACTTGACTGTGGGCTTTGAATGGGGGTCAGAGCAAGCACCATCTGCCTTCTGTGATGCAGGAGCTGGAAAATTGCACAGTAGGAAATTTGATGATACCCTTGGAAAGGTTTATCTGGGATGGAGAACTCAGAGCTTTCCTAAATTCTTTGCTGGAATAAAATGCGTGAGACAGATGACATTGTAATGGGAATCCTTCACTCAGCTGTGCAAACTGCCAAGGGAGAATCACATTTGAATTCCTCACTTTGCCCAGGTTTTTACTGAAAGTGATTTTTGGGAAAGGTGTGTCTAGCTCAAAAAAGGAAACTACATCAATATTCATGGCAAGTTCTAGGAACCCTCCGCATTTGTCATATAATCAAGAAAATCAAAATTGCAGGGAACTTATCTAGGTCAGTGTACCTCAATTTAGTGTGCACAAAATAGGCAAGTATTTGCAGTTCTTTCAGACAATAGAAGAAAATGCACACACACACAAAAAAAAAAAGTTTACTGCTGCAATCAAGTGAAGGTAATTTCTTTCTTTTCACATGTAAGTCCAAAAGCAGGGGTGGTACACTGCATCACTGGCTGCTTCGGAATAATTTGCTCAACATCTCAATCTGATTTCAGGTGTAAAATGTTCTGTCTTACAAATTATTTTGCTCTTTTATGATATATTGTCATGTCTTCTGTTTGTAGCCATGGAGATAACATCCCAAACAACTTTGTATGGGCCAAAAGACTATGAAGCAAAAAAGGGTCATGAGATCCACAGAGGAGAATGGAGAATACTAAAAGATCTTCATTTCAGGAGTTCTGATGAAATTTTGGTTTATGAGCCTTGTACACTCTTCTGAAAGGTCTCTTCTTATTCATATTCATTTACCCACTCATTGTCCTGGAAGTCAGACCATCCTTCATTCTCCCCAGGTTGGAAGCCTTTCCCTTTCAGCCTGGAATTTGTGTCTGATATCTTATACTGCCATTTTCCTAAAGGCACAATAAACTTCCACTATCATGTTGTATATTTTACACTAATACTAATGGAAATAATAATTATAATAATAATAAAAAAAGTTTATGTCTACAATATTTATCTCAGATTACATTGTCTTGTCAGCCCTTCAATAATATCCTTTCATGTTAAGAATACATTTTGAGGTACAGTGCTGCTATTTCAGCCGTCATTTCCAGGATATTTTAAGGCAGGTTTTTGAGGAACATCACAGAAACTGCTAACCTGCAATGGTATCTCAGGCAATAGCCATTTTTTCCAGGCTTCTAAACAGATGGTAGCCAATCCAAATTCAGCAGTGCTAGCAAGCAACACTCAATAAAACTGTAATTGATGCATATGGTACCTGCTAGGCTGTTTAAAAACTGATTCTGTGGCATTAGAAGGAAATTGTTTAAAACCCCTGATAGAACTGCACCTGATTTTTGGGGTAAATCTATTGGAGATGAAATCTGCACTTCAAGCCTTTAACCTCTCAAGAACCCCCTCTGGTTTTATGTTACAGCAGCACAATTTCTTTCAGCTGAACTGGAGACAAAGGAGCATAACACATCTTTTCCATTCTGAAGAAGTTCCATGCCTGGTGTTTCACAGAAAAGACTCCATTAAGCAGTTTGCTCTCTCTGTAACACAACACACTGTCGCAGGTTGACTTGTTTGTCTGTTGCATAAGGAAGAGGAAAGGAAAAATCACAAGCACTCAGCAAGCACTCATCTCTGCGTGATTCTCTGATTAGCCCACAGAACGACCTAGGGGAAGAAGTGCTTCACCACATTATGAACCACAGTGAGATTTTAATGGGGAATGGTGAAATCCAAGCTCACTTGTTAATTTACACAATAGGATGTGACACTGAAAGTATTCCTAATTTATGTCTGCTAAAGAAATAGGGATAATTGCAGTTGTCTTTTAATAGGCCATTTTAATAGACATTCTAGCAATTTGACTTCTACTCTGAAAATAAGCAGCAATCAGGTATCACAGAACTGACAGACGTTTGCCAGAATACACTATTTTTCAAATTCGTCAAAACAAGAGTTCTTCCACAAAGAAAATGAATGAGATACTTCAGTACTTAAGCTGAGCAAAAGCCTATAGAAAAGAGATGTTTAAAGGCATGCTTGCTCTGCATAGATCAGTGTTGTACAGGGATCCTGGCACTGACTCAGTGTGACACACAGCAGGGTGAACCAGCCAGGCTCAGCACTTTTTGCTGCTTCTGAAGTGGGCTTGCCTATACAGTAGCTCTGGCTACTTGTAGTGCACTTGTAGTGTGGGGAGGCACACACACACACACACACACACACACACATCATGAGAGGCACATGAATGGGCACGGAGAGCCACTGAGACTGCCTCACCAGAATTCCTTAAAGGAAAACCCCATGGGCAAGGGCAATCCAAACCATCATGCTTTTAAGAACTCGAGTTTCAGAAAATAGGGTTCAGAAATAGTTTCAGAATAGTTTCAGAAAATTGCTGCACAGCAATATTTGACCATTACTGAGTGTTGTGAGTATGACAAAAGACTGTTACAGGGCAAGGATCTGAAGGAACACACTGAGCAGATATGTACAGTGACCCTCTTTTGGATGTGAGGGACAATATGGGAAAATGGATGACAATGCTTGTTTACATATTGGAGAAGTGACAGAAATAAAATGTGAGTGGGAGCTGGCATCATCACAATCACACCATGAGAAATTATAGGCAGAGATGAGCTGTGGTGATTTTGTGATGAAAATAAGATGACACTGGAGAGATTTCTAGGAGAGATGAAGAAATCCAAATCATGAACTGGGAAAATTTTCTGAGCAACTGACTACCATGGACTGTGTTTCATTTACCAGGGGGAAAAATAAGAAAAAAAAAAGAAAGGGGATGCAAAATTATGAGAGACCAAAAGGATTTCTCTCTCACTGAGACATTGGAGAAGCCATGGTTTGGGGAATATCCTTCAGACTCTGTGAGTGAAATACATGCCTAGCCCAAGATATAGGGTCTGGAGAATAATCCAAGCTGAACTAGACACCTGAGTTACAGGTAAGTGTTAAGTGTCCAAGGCAATGGAAAAAACATATAGAAGGTGGGCTTGGTAGAAGTATGGAAGCCTCTGGTTTAGGCAGTTTGAGCTGGAAGTGACAGCCAGAGATTTGTGAAAAATTTCTAAGAAACAGGCCATGGTTTTGATTTGGGATAGGCCTGTCAGGAAAATGAAGCCAAAAACACCAGAGGTTTATGTCCAAAATGGAGACAGAAGAGTTCTTTTACTTTATTTGAATAAAGGGAGAGGCTATAGGGCATTCCCCTAGGGTCTCTCAAATTCTGGACAACACAGCCTCCCTTTTTATCCTAATTTCCTGGCCACATTTCCCTCTCTCTTTCCCCATTGGCTGAGGTAGTTGAGAGGTACAGACTTCCCGGAACTCCTGATACATAAGATTTTCCTCTAATGTATAACCCTCCCTTTTAATTTTTAATTCTTACAGAATTTACCCGATTTCATCTATCAGCAACCCCATAGTTTGTTTGTAAATGCAAATACCTGTTTTCCATTCATCAATCAGCGGAACCCTTCCCATTGTTTTTTTTTTTTTTATCTCTCCGTGCTGGTTTTTATCTACCAGCAGACCCACAGCTTGTTTGTAAAGACAAATCCGTCATTCCTCTCAAGCCTAAGATAGAAAGGTGTCTCTATCCACGTGTCAGGGTCTGGAGCAGAAGATTTGTCAGTGATCTCCACAAAGCAAGGGTTAAGTGTGAGTTTGTCAATGAAGTTACTGACGCCCTGTGGAGTAAAGAAGAGAGAACTGAATTTAGGTCTTGGTGACATCTTCATGGCCATCCAGAAGGAAATCTCCACTGCCTTCAGAAAAAAACATATCCCCACTGACACAGAGCCTCCACTGACTGCACATGAGGACAGCTGAGATGAAGAGTGGACTTTGAGGGATGCCATTTTCTCAAACTTTCAGGGGAACAGGAGGAACTGGAGCATGGAGGCACCAGGTGAAGGTGGTGGGAGGTGCCACGATTGAATGCACAGCAATATCAGATGCTGAACAGGAAAGAGTTCGGGTGTGCAACTGAAGAAATATATGGGGCTAGGGATGGGTGTGTGTCAGCTTGGTTTTGTTTTAAGATGGGAAAGACTGAAATGAGTTTGCCTTGTGAGAAAAAAGAACCTTTAATAGAGAGGTAAAAGGTAATTTGGCAGCCAGTTTATTCTAGCATGTCCTTGAAAAATTAGTTTATGCTGCTTAGAGCAAACTTTTTGTATCTTTGGTTTAAAGAGCATGCGTGTATTTCTAACTATAACATCACTTGGTGACCACTTCAGTGCTGGAAATGCCTGGTGTTTTGAAGGTACAACTGTTTCAGCAAATGCTAGAAATGGAAAACTTTGCCTGAGACACTGCTTTGTTTACACCAGTGTGTGGTAGCTTGTAGGAAAAAAATGAGACAGCCTCTGGATACAGAGATCAGCTGAGAGCAAAGAAAGATAAAACGTTTGGCAGGAATACAGAAGGCTCATAACATTTTACATGGTCTTACTAGTTCCAGCCTTTTGACAGTCTACACTCTACTAGTGCCCAGTCCTGCCATGCATCATAATTATAGTGTAAATATCAAAGAAATCCTTGCTTTTCTTGAAGTGCTCAGTTCCATATACTAGAATATAAGCTTTCATTTAAAAAAAAAAAATCTAGTCGTCATACTTATCAAAAAAAAAAAGGAAAAAACCCCACACAAAACCCCTCCAAACCAAAACAAAAAAAAAACCCCAAACAACAAAAACACAAACAAACAAACAAAAATATTGAAAAACATTCGCAAAGACTCACAAAAACTGAATTCAAAGAGAATCATACACGTATTGCTTTCTAACATCTTGTGATTTGTGATTTTGCCTTGTGGTTTTTGCACAGTGTGTTGGCAACTCGGTTAATTTATAATGGGAACTGAGCTAAGAGACCTCCAGGGTCTGGCTTACTCTTTAAATTGAGTTTCAAATCATTGTGAAATACGCACTGAGGAAGAGGCTCCCAAAATGCTGATCACCCATCAGATAGTGGTAAAGTGCTGCATGGCTTTACACTCTAGTTTTCACTTTGCCTTCACAGCATATTCAGCTAAAAGGCGGAAGATAAACCCGCCAAATGATGTGTGAAAATGTCCCGCCAATTAGGAAACTCCGAGGGTCCAAAAGGCTTACTAATCACCGTTGCAAAGGTGTAATTTTGTTGCAGAGTTAAGGGCAGTTGCGTGTTTTCAAGACCCTCCCTTGGACTCCCACGTAGGAGAGCAATGGCTGTGCTGAGGAACCCCTGACCCGCTGTGCTCGCATGGGCGTCTTTGTGCCGGAGACAGAGAGAGCAAAACCATTCCCATGCCGGCCCGCTGCGCTGCCGTGCCCTGAGAACGCACCTGAGGCACCTCTAGATGAGCCTCTCGGCCGGGTGAGCGCTGGGGCAGCGCAGGACAGAACGCAGGGAGGGTTTAACCACTCGTCCGGCTTCCAGCTGAGCCCGCTGCTGCTGCAGCTCTGCGTGATCAGCGCCCAAACCGCGGTCAACACCGACCCTTCAGCTCTCACAGCACGATCCCAGTGCTTATGAACCGTAGCACTTGCCTTGCAGCCCCCCATTCAGTGGATGGATTCCTTTGTTCATGGCTAAAGATCTTTTCACTCTGGGTTTGAGTGCAGGTGGAAACAGCCGCAGCCCTGGTGCGTCCTGCACGAAGCTCGTCTGCAGGGAAGCTGTGTAAGCTCAAGGTAAAGAACCACCACACTCGAGCACTCTCCAAGCAGGTAGGAACTTGTGGCTGAAGCCAGTCTCATTCTCCAGATGCGTGAAGGTATCTACTGAAGCAAGAAAATATTCCAAGTGCCCAAAGTGTAGCCGTGCCTGTTACTGGACCAATTAGCTCAGTTATTTCTGATGCTCAGGGCACCTGCAGCATTAGGAGGAGACTGATGAAAAGGTTCTGTCTACCATATTTGTACTTTTGCTTCCCAGTCCCTGCATAGGAGTAAAGACCTACAAAGGACTTGGGAAGCGCCAGAAGCAGTGGTCCAGGTGAGGGTAAATACAAACACGTGGGCCAGCATGTGAGCAGCCACCTTGTCTATATTTCCAAGTGTGGTGGGTACAACATCATTTAGAAGGTGTTATCTCCAGGCCAGACTGCTGGACCAACACAGACAACGGTGCAGAGATCAGGGGTAGGACGAGTGGCACATGTGAGCTGTGTACTGAGGACAAGCAGAGAGAGGCCAGGTAGCTTGACTAACTGCAGAGTCTGACCTACTGACTGTACACAGCTTTAGATAAAGTGAGTGTGAAGATCAAACTTAAAACAGCATTTTCAGTAGCAGTCTTTGCCTTTGAGAATATAGATTTACTGAAATGGAAAAGGTGTATTTCAGTTTTCACAAATCTTTCCATGGAGTGAAGAAAAAACTGTAAATAAAATGTTCTGTGTGATTTGTTTTTTAATTTGGGGCTTTTATTGGCTACTTACTTATATGACTTCCCCGGGGTTCTGCCAGCACGATCTGTTGAGGTTCCTGGTGAGTACAGAGTTGTAAGTCTCATAGCTTTCAGATAAATGAATATTCTACTATATTGAATTTAAAATGTTTAATAGACTGAATTTCCATTTGTGAGGAAACTAGCTTTTCATCTTATTTCAGGATGACCAACATTTCCAAATCCCAAGACTTTCACAAAAGTGAAATAGAACCAGTTTTGTCTTAACAGATCACCTGAATGCTGACCTCTGTGGCTTCAGCTGCACCTGCCTTCACAGCCAAGGTACCAGAAGAACCAGAAAAAGTGATTTATCTTCACTGGTACATAACTAAGACCAAGGAAGGCATCCTGGACCTTTACCAGCAAAGGAGCACGGAGTGGACTACCCTACAGCCAGCAGATGAACAGCACAAAGCAGAGGCGGCTGGAGAAATCCTGAGATGTCTGCACATGTATGCATATGTGTGCTACTTAGTGTCCGTGCCTCCCAAGAATCCTTGCAGGGAGAAACTGAGGGGGAAATCTTTGTGATTTATCATTCACATTTACCTTGTACTGACAAATAATAAATAACAATGTATGCCTGACAAAGGAGTTCAGCTTAACAGCAACCTTCTGCGGACTTGCTGGTTTGGAGGAAAAATGACTGTTATTTTAGCTATAGAATCACTGCTACCTGATGGACAGTTAGTATGATGAATTAAATAAGAAATAAATTTTAAAAAGCACCTACAAAGGAAGACAATTTCGAGAGACATTAAACAAAAAGAAGGAATGCAGCTTGCTACCTTATAGGATGAACACTTTTTTAAAGCATTAATTTCTGCTCAGTTCAAAGCAGAGAACCCACAAATGCGCTTCCCAGACACACTATTGATTTCTGACCTACAAATTACTCTCCTTCAAGGAGGGCTGATGTGGAGCACAGACAGTGGGGGGAGAGGGCTGGAGTAGACAGGGTACTTCTCAGCTGCAATCTGCATAATGTTTAGTATTCAGTGAGTTAAAGCACGCAATGAAAGGGAACTGTCAGCGCAATCTAGAAGATATAAAGAAATGAAGGGGTGAAAAAAAGCCGTATGCTAATAATCCACTCAGTAATTAAGTGAAGATCGCTGCCAAGCGCCACTGCCACTTTCAAAGGGTAATTTGTACAGGAAATCATAGAGTCATTGTCAAATCATTTCAGGATAAAAGGAAAGTCATCAACTAAGATAAGATAAATGCTGGGTGTCTGGCAGCATGTGCCCTAGGAAATGCCTTTGCTTTTTTATATTGGAAAAAAATTTTTGCAAAAGTGGGGCTAGAAAAACTTGACATGTTGAAATGCGCATTTACTATTAATAATAGAGGTGATATATGCATAGATGAGTTATTAAATAGGTAACTGGAACAAAAAAAAATCTAGTGAGCCAGCTAAAGGGGAATTAACTTTCAACGATCTAATGTGACTTTTAACCTGAACCTTCGGTAAATTAGAGCACACTTCATCCTAACCCCAAAAGAGCCTTTTGCAATTAATGCACTTTAAGATTCCTTTTTTCTAAGTATGGAATAGTCTGTGGGAGAGCCAGTTTCCCACAAGAAAAGATTTTTCTTTTTTTTTTCAAGAAAAGATTCGCGGCTTTACAACTGTTAGCCTCCCACGGATAGCTTTCAGTGTCTAAATATTGCCATGTCACAGGTTTTGGGCCCTCGGCAGAGCTGAGTGCGCAGTCGGCGCGGCGGTGTCACTGCTGCAAGAAGGAGCTTTTGGGCTGCAGACCCTGCTCCTCCGCAAACTGCAGTTCTTTTCCGTTTGATAGATTTGTGGTTTAAAGTTTCCCGGCGTGCTCTGGGTGGCACTGGGTTTTCGAATATGTCCTTTCGGCGGTTAGCATCTGGTGGTTGAGGCTATGCCTTTGCAGGGCTGTGCGATGGGCGCAGGCTGCTGCGCTCGGCAGCGCCCGATGGTCAGAGGGGCTTTAGGGGCTCTTAGGACTTTGGGGTCACGCACTTCAGAGGGGTTGGACTCAGGACAGTGGTGATGAACTCCCGGAGGAGACAAAGATTTCCCTGAGAACAGGCATTCACCCTGAACATCACCTCGGGGGTGAATGTGAAATCTGCCCAGGATGACGTTATAGAATGAAAACAAGAAATTTAAGCACTTTGTCATGCCTTTTTTTTTTTTTTTATTTTTTTTTTTCAGATCTCAGACTAATGAAATGTACAGAGCATATCTCACGGGTAATCATATTTATTTCACATGATATTTAATGATACATGGACTTATTCAAGCTTTTATACCATTGTAGAAGTGATTTTGACTATATTATTTTCTTTCGCCACATCTTGAAATTACATAGTAAAATTAGACTAATTTCTAATGTATATAATTAACTTTGATGTAATGATATTTGAATTTTATTAAGTGCATATTCTGGTCTGCACTTGACCTATTACAGGTGTACAATTACATAGCTGATTTTATGAATCACAAGAAGGTTTTTTTTTTCTTTCCAAGAAATGGTGTTTACCAGACATGGAAATACCCCTTAATTTCATGTATTTTTATCTAGATATACTAACTAATCTTATAAAATGTGAGCAGGAGGCTCTTCAGATGTACACTCAATTTTATTTCATGCCAATTATTTTGCACCTAATTCAGCAATCCAAACACAGAGCCCAGATCTGAGAAACAACACAGACTCGTCTCGGTATTTAGCACAGAAGTCTTAACACTCAAACAGCATGAGGGCTTGTTACGTTTTGGAGAGAGTTCTGATTTTTTTAAAACAGTGATAACGTTTCAGCCATCCAAATTTTTTCATCCGTGACAGATATAGTATAGATCAAACAGTTCAGATCATAAATAATTCAAGTCTAATTTAATAAAAGTTAATGATCTACAATAGAAATTGCTTTAATTCTACTTTTAACTGTTTCACAACACTGTCTGAGAATGAGAAAAAACCAAGCTGGAAATGGGCTCAAAAACATGCAACCCCACATGAATTTTTTAACACGCTACCTTTCTCAAAGAATAAATTTCAGAGTGCTTGCAAAATGATGGTTTAAAACTTTATCCAAAGAGGCTGAGAAGAGTAAAACCCTCACATGAAGAACAAAAAAAAAAAAAAAAAAACAAACAAAAACCAAAAAAACCACCAAAAACCCTCATGTCCTTCAGATATACATTTCCTTCATTTTATTTTCCTCCTCCCAAACTGTGACACTATTACTCTATTTTTATTCCTTTGTATTTTATCTCGTCTTATGTTAAATTAGATTTTTGAAGATTTTTATGTTTAGAAAATATCTTTTTATTGGAAGGTGAAAATATTTCTGTCATGTCACTTACATTTCAAAGAAAACCCCAATTAAAGGACTTCCAGAATATTCATTTGCTATTACATGATAAGGGGTGAGCAAAAATTTGCCTTAAAATATATTATTTCATACAGTGCTATATAAACCACAAAATAAAAACCTCTTTACCTTTCTGTTTCAGGGCTATGCATATTTTGATCTGAATAAAGATAGAAGAGGGTTGTATCTGTACTCAGCACAGAACAGTTAATCTCTAGGTATTAAAAAAAGAGAAAGAAAGAGGCCTGTTGGTGTTCCTCTTGCTAACCAAAAGTGATCTAAAATATACAGCAGTGCAGTTAGACTGATAACTCACTATATTCAACATAGATTCTGAAGGAGATGATGGCTGTTAATCAAGCCTTTCTTTTTTTTTTTTTTTTTTTTTTTTTTTTTTTTTTTTTTTTTTTTTGGTACTAGTTTATGTGAAGGATTAATTTGGGAGAAATTAATTTGGGTGTCTCTAGGCATGGTGGACCCCCCAAAAAAAAATAGTTTAGGCAGTTGGATGGTTGTGTTTTCCTGTACCAACAGGTGCCCGTCTACCAGCACCTGGATTAGAAGCTTCTTTTGTGAGCAAGGACCAGGCAGGTAAGAAAGCAAACAGTGTAAGTAGCATTTCAGTGGGAGAAAAGCCCCTGAATTAGGCTGTACAAACTCACAGACCTTAATATTTAAAAGTAGTTCCAGATTCAATTGGAAATTTGGCTCCAATTGTATTTTACCAATAGGGAAAATTTAGCTGAAAGTTTATGAGGTGAAATGTTGCATTTCCTGCAATAACAACGATGACTAATTTGTGATTGTATGGCGTATCCTAACAGCTGTGATATATGTTGCTTTGAATTCATTTAGCTGTAACAATATTTGTTAATTTTTCCCTTCAGATGCCTGTTGTTGATATTTTCTAAATAAAGCCAAGGAAAAGAAAACGCCAGCATTTTGAAACGTAAAGCAATCTGTAAAATTAAAAAAGCTTTCGTACCCCCCCTTCCCCAAATGCATACCATATGCCAAAGCTACTCCTTAACTCCGAGCGACTGTTGTTACTGTGGTAATCAGTCTATGTCAGAGCAATTACCGCCAGCCATCCGTCCTGGCGGTTCTGCAGGGGCTGCAGCACCCCGGGAGAGCAGCACAGCGCCTGGCCTGACCCTCCCACTCACGCCACCCCACTGGTGGGGACAAGGGAGCCGTGGGCAGGGGGCCAGCGTGGCTGAAGCCAAGGAGCCACGCTGGTGTCAGCTTCACTGGAGACACGGGTGTTAGGAGTGCTCAGACCCCCACAGGAGGCTGATGCTGGGTTCTGAGCAGGAAAACAAAGCACCAATAACACTTATAAAAATGTACATCTGCCAAAAATCATCAGGTGCTGGGGAACCTGGTAATGCTGAATACCTGCTTTCACATCCTGTCCTTTTGTAGACGTCTTTACTTGAAAACAATTTGCTCTTGTTTCTGCCTTTAAGAAAAAGCTTATGCAGTAGGAAAAAAGAGGCCCCCAAGCCTGCATCGTCTCTAACCATCCCTAGATCTTTTGTTTTTCACTACCCACAGAGAGATTTTCAAACACTAGCTCACATTTCATTTTATTATTATCATTTTATTAACAAATAAGCTCTGTTAGAGGGGAAAACTATACAGAATCAATTGGTAATTGAAAGGAGAAGGACACATTGATTTGTACAACAAAGGTATACTGGACTGATTGTTGCACATTATAATATGCAATATTATATAATGTTTGCCAATTAAAGTTGTTATATATTTATTGTTCCTTTCTCACTTTTTATTATTGTTGCAAAATATCTTTTAGAGTAGAAGGAAACACATGATGTATCATGGAGTCACAAAAGCAGCTCACAGACATTTGCAGAGAAAAAAGCACAGAGCTTGTACAGAAGAGAGTATGTCTGAAACTTCAAATCTTTGAAGCTTTTCTGTGACAAGAAAACAGAAAAACCTCAAATCCAGAAAGCAGGAATAAAGCATTCAGAAACTATAATGTTATTTTGAATTCTCAGTAAGGGTTTTCTGCTCTGTTAATTACTTTTACAAAACCTGGTGAGATGGCACCATGACTGGAGTGCTTAGGATACTGCAGTTGAAATAATAAATAATCACCTGACATTTCTTAAAAGGCTTGCTTCTTTCTGAGTAGAGTTGTCTTTTATCAGCCTGCCTCATGCCTTTATCACGTTTGTTCTCATTCAGATCAGTGAAGGCTTTCATTTCCCCAACAGTCCCCAAAGCCAGGATTTGTAGCCTGTATTCAGATTCATTTAAAATCAGTGCAGTACAAAATAATTAGAGAGACAAAAAAGGTGTTGCAGGTTCTTTCATTGCCTAAATCATTTGACCACAAAATGATGACTGTTTTTGTCA
This sequence comes from Bombycilla garrulus, assembly GCA_013400315.1. NCBI lineage: Eukaryota > Metazoa > Chordata > Aves > Passeriformes > Bombycillidae > Bombycilla > Bombycilla garrulus. The sequence continues at coordinate 226,822 of VXBU01003160.1, read as the reverse complement.
GAGCAGCATTTTAAAATAGATAGTGATTGCATGTGTTACCTTGCATACATCCTAGCTGTACTGTATTTGCAGAATTCTGAACTTTAATACAAAGAAATACACTTTTTTTCCTCAGCAACAGAAGCATCAATAAAAAAAGCCAATTAGAAGAGATGAATTTTTATTACATGCTGATGATTAAATCTACATTAATCATAAACATCCGCAGGCCACCAACAGGGCTTATTTAATAATTTTCAACCATTTGTGTCTCTCTCTCTAGCTTCTATTCTGTTAGATTTTTCTACATTACTTCCATATTTGGTATTGGGATGTTAGAAAGTGCAAGTATACTCCTGGGTAATCAGGATTTCAGGCAATATGACTCAAAAAAACATTCACAAAAGAAATCTCCTGGAAGGTTTCTAAACCCATGATTTGATGGGCTGTTACATGACATTGTTTGTGGGGCTATTGTGTCAAATAGGGCACTCACTGTATGCACAGGGGTTATTTCAAGTATTAGAGAACTTTGAATTTGGTATAGAGATAACTGTATAATTGATACAGATATAAAAGATATAATGGAGAATAAAAGGTCAAGAAAGCCTCAGGTACAAAGACCTGGACAATGACTCTACTATCAAGAGGAGAATTTTACGTGAAATGTGTGTAGAGCACCAACCATTAAAAATAAAAAAAGAGATATAACGTGTTGTCTCATTGCTAGAAGCAAGTAAATAATGCTACAGAGGAGTTCAGACCTAATTGGAAGTTGGAATAATTATAGATGATGATAAGCCAGCCACCAGAGAAATGCAATATTCAAGATGTGTGGTAACAAAAACATTGATTAACATAAGTCAGGACAAGAACGAAAACAGCTTAGAAATATGGCATATAATTTATGACCATGGGAAAAAATCAATATCAACAATAGATATGAAGAGAAAGAAACGATATTTAGAATTCGCCTTTCTCAATTTTTTTTTTATTTCACAGTGATTTTATAAAGAACATTTAGGGAACAATTTTTCTTTGAAGTATGAATTACACTGGAGCTGAATGCAACCTCCCCCTATACCCTTACTGAACACTTACAGAAATTTCACAACAGTTTTTAGGGATACGGATAAGTTTTTTCACATGAAATCATGTTCCAAGTTGCCTGGTGCTGATTTTTTTTTTTTTTTTAATAAGGAGACTTTTATGAAAAAATAGGAGGTGAGGAAGGTAAGCAGAAGCCATTTTAGCTTTCTCTTAGATAAAGTAAGCCAGCAAAGATGCTCTTGGGAAATTTCTGATAGCAAAAAATAACAGCTTCAGGGTTCTTAAACTATTTTTCATTCCCAATAGCGTGACAAAAGGCATAACTATGTTTCACAGTTCCATGGAATTGTGGATTTCTTCCTTTCTTTGGAAGGGTTTGGACACTGCAGAGCCAGTGAGGATACCCCAGTGGTCTGTTCTGTCCCACAACAGGAGCCTGCCTGGGGAGCTGCATGTCCTTGTGGGGGACAAGGAACTGGGGAACAACAGCCATGGTAGGAACAACATGGAACTGCATGTCCTTGTGGGGATGGTGGGGGAAGAACCAGGCAGCAGCTACACCATCCCGTCACCTGGAGCTTCATTCCTACTGTGTTGCCCTAAAGAATGAAAAGGTGATGGGAAGAAACAGCAGCTCCTTAGCCAAAAAATTATAATATTTGATATTATATATCTTTGGACAGACAGGATAATTATTGAATATTGTAGGATTTTACAAGAGTGCATGTCTGTGTATTATGTTTATTTCTCTGGGAACACGGGTCAGACTTCAACAAAAATATTCAGGTATGTAGTGGCTTTTGAGTGAGTTGATATGATCACACCACCAGGAATCTCTCCTTATGTCTCCCAGATGCAAAACAAACTTCCAGTGTGCACATTTGTAGTGGCAGAGGAGGTGTTCTCTGTTCTAATTTTAAAATGCTACCCTCATCAGCATATATACTCCATCAGCAGAATATGCTAGGCTGAAATCAGTCAGTGAGAAACTATGGGCTTATATTGCTTAAGCTGGCAGTTCAGCAAAGTTCTGTGCTTCAGACTGGTCATCTCTGAATTTCCCAAGTACCTCTGTGCACATATATCATCAAAATATTAACTGAAAACACTGTTAAAGGCAACATGGCTCATTGACCACATACCATGGCACTGCTGTCAAACAGTTATTTGTGGATCATACTTTGAGAACCACTCACTGCACCTTGTCTAAAATGAAGTGTGGAAAACACTGTAAGAAACAAAGTCAAGGAAATAATATATTGGCAAGGAAATGGAATCTAGCCTGATCTTTTTCTGTCTCAAAATTGCAGAGATATATGATAGCTCTATCAATTGCAATGCCAGTCTAAGTCAGAATATATGGTCAAGCACAAAGAAATAATTAGGAAACTGTCACAGCAGGCAAAAAGAACATATAAGGAATAGTAAATGAAGCTAAGCTGAGATAGATTTAAAATGTCGAAAGCCATGAGAAAAGTGAAAGATGAAAGGTAGCAGCCAGTCCAACAACATGAATATGATGTAAAGCAGAACAGCTTTTAGTTAAGGTAGATCTCAGTTTCTTAACATTCTGTGAGGAAAGATTTGCAAAAGAATGGAGCAATGTGTGAAAATAAGAAACAGAAGGAGCAGAAGGAAGACAATATGGTAACACATGGTTACAGTTCCAAGACTTGAGAATATATTTCTTGTACTATATCCCTTTATGTTAAAATGCATTCTGTTTATTCTGGCTCAAAGGCTCAGCTGGTATCATAGTGTAACACCCCACCACATGGTAGACCCGAGCTCAGGAGCAAGCCTGGGCCAACAGAGCTTGGGACTGTCACAGAGGTGATCTTGTTATCTTCAGCATTGGATAATGCTGCCTAGGGAAGGGATAGAGCTGTGCGTTTCTCTGTGAACAGCAAGAAGAAAGGAAAATAATACGCAAAATAGGAGAAAATGCATCCCACAGGAATAAAGAGATAAAAATATGGACGTCATGTCGGTTGTGCTTTCTCAGAGAAGTAAGAATGTCTTCTTTTCCAGTGACTTTCTGCAGCACAAGATGCTCACTTCTGTATTGTAACTATTACTCTTCAAAATAAATTTTGTTTTCTTCCCAAGTATTTTATTGCATTAGAATATCTATAGGAAGTGGACTGAGATGTGCAGCAAAATTTTGGAGCTAGAATGATAGTTATAAGAAAAACAAATGCTGTAAATAGAGATCTTATAGATCCCTTTCTAACCTACACTATTAAATATCAGGACTGAGTTCTCTGATGGATCTCCCCTGCCTTTGAAGTTTTAGCAGAAGTTGGAAGGAAGCATAAAATATAAATTGACTCCTTTCAGACATCATGGCATTTGTTTGCAGAAATCACACTTGAAGCATTTTCTCTTCTATGAAGTCAAAAAGTGGGATTTATCTAACTTCAGTGATCTATTGATTTATCAGTTATTATCACTTTATCACTTATTTTAGATACTGGCTCCAGAATGGGGCCTCTCTCACCTTTCAGACAGAAAAGCCAATGAAATTAAAACAGATATGTGATTTCCTGGTGATTATTCTCAGGCAAGATGGAGCTTTCCCCTGGAAAACAAAATGGAACAGTTCTTAACTCCGAGTATTTGATGCCACCTGCCTTCACGTCTCTCAAGTATATCAAATATTGTAGTCAGAAAGAAATCAAACTGATTTATTCTGGCTCTCTCAATATCAATGACACATTGATAATGAAGAACAAGTGGTTTCCCTCTGTAAAATTCATTCCTAAGTCCGTACTGTAGTACTTGAACCTGATGAATATTTTGCAACAAATCTCACTTGGACGGAATGGTTCTGAATTGTAAATTGCTCTTTTAAAATCAGCTCAGTACCTTGCACATTGGTCAATTGCTTTTGATTTGTTCTATGAGTGGTTTGGACACAGTGTTCACACATATAAATACATATTATTCAAAAATACTTCTTATCACAGCGGTGAGATCACAGGAATAATTCTCCTGAAGAAATAATAATGCAAAACATTGCCTTTTGAATGCAAACCGTAACTATTTCAGAAATTGCTTCTTCTTTCTCCCGCCCCCTCCCCCCCCAAACTTGAAAATACCAAGCAGGTATCTGTGAGTTATTCCTTAAGACAGTCTCTGTAAAACATATTTAAATAACAAAAGCAAATGCAAGGTCATAAGAAAAAGAAATTGAGAACAAAGTTATAATTAAGAACTATTTAAATTCTACACACAATTAAGTTTGATCTGAACAGGGAAATAGGTACCTTTAGCCTGACAAAGATGGGTACATTTGCTTTGCCAGATCTAGGACAATGCATCTTTAAGATATTGTGCCATTTCTTTTAAGCATTACTTCAAAAATGTGGGAGGAGGGAGCATCTAAAGCAAAATTGCAAATGCAACTTTTGATTGTTATGATTTATTTTTAATTATCCTTTTCTCCTTTTGTCTTAATTGGACAGAGCCAGTCTAAACTTGTTCTGTGCAATTAAGAGCAGTTACATGCATAGAAAATTGAGACCTATTTTAAATCTCATTTGGACTGACTCATAGTTCAGCTTGCTACAGGAAAATTAGAGCAAGAAAATGTATTTAAAAATCTAATGAGCTTTAGTAAAAATATTCTCCACAAGATGATGTGCTGGGAAGTTTTACACATTCACTTCAAATCATATCAGACAGCAGATCAGGGGAAAAACATTTTGCTCTTACTAGGCTTCCACAGGAGACATCTAGGAGCATGTTATCAAATTCTCTTAAAAATCCATTCTGAATTTTGAGCTATTTATTTCCAAGGCAACTAAACAAATATTTTCCAAATAACTAATACATGTGGCTCAGATGGGGGCTAATTCTGTACTTGGTAATTTCCTACCTCTTGCAAACACAATTGGCACCCAGTGTACACAGCAATGCACTTTCCAATAGTTAAGGTAACAAAAACCCTGTAAGGTGAAGGCAGTGCTAAAGCACCTGCATAATGCCCATTAGTGTTAATAGGGGCTTGGGAGAACATATCCAATACCTCCATAAAAGGCCTCATGCAGCTTGGAATAAATGTGCAAAACAATAATAAATTAGTGAACCAGTATGAGAATAATCGTTTGAAATGAACCCAAATCCAAATATTGGAAATTTCTGGGGTTTCATGTTACACATGGGCCTAATTTCTTGGATCCTTTGGCTAAGATGCCTGGGAGGGGGGAAAAGTACCTGAGAAATCCCATCTTCCCTCCTTCTTGCTTGATTGCAGCTGGCGGTTCAGGACGAGGAGGAAGTTAGGTGTAGGAGGAACCATCACTGCACCTGCTTGGAATAAAATACATCTTCTTGCTCTCCTGACCGCTGTCTGCTCTCCTCTTCTCTGCTTCAGGTGCTGCATAAACCAATGTAAAACCAGACAAAACTGCTCAGAGCCACGTGTGTGCTTGAAGGCTGAACCATATGCTTTGTGAGAAAGTCCCTTTGTTAACAGTTCCTAAAGATCCTTCCCACACACTTAAAGAAATTTGAATACGATTATTTTATTTTTTAGACATTATTTTTATTGATGAGCATCCCTGTGTTGTGTATTCCCCAGTGACAAGCAGCAGTAGGAACACATAGCAAATTGAGATTTACAATTTGTCCATAAAAATAGAACATTTAAAATCCAAGACTCTTAAAAAGAAACTTGAATCTGCTTAATAAAATGTTTGTTTGTTGTAAGTACTTTCTCGTTTCTAAACTGTCCTTTGCTTTATGGCCTTTTTTTTGCCAAAGTCCCATGACAAGGTTAGTTGATAGAACAACCTTGTTCATAAAGTGTGAATTTCCATCAAGTCAGATGAAATGTGAACTTGTACAATGGAGAGTTGGCTTCTCTCCAGTCCTAAATATAGCTATGTGAGAACTCTGTGAAACCTGCCAAGCAGTCAGCCCCACTCTTAAAGAAAAGAAAGGCCTGAAATACTTAGGGTCCTTCAGTCTGCCTCATTCATTTCATGTCTTCCCGCAGCTTTGAAGGTCCCTGTGAAGAGTCAGACCCTGACTCTGTGCAATTTACAGCCATTTTTTCACATCGCAGTGCTGTAGATATCTTCAGGGTATCTTCCCTTCTTAAACAGGGGCTTCATTGTGCCCTGAGAGTTGCATTGGCACTGGAGTGAAGTTTCAAGTGAGCGGTAAAATCGTAGAGGTGCTGGATCTTGGTGAAGCTGAAGTTCACTGGGACAACATGTTGGCTGGTAACCATAACTATGGAGTGTCAGAGCCCCAGGTGGGGAGGTCCAAAGGAGCTGAGGTGTCAGCAGTGTCCAGGGAGCCATCAGACTGCAGTGACAGGGCTCAGCTCCTGACAGGGCTCAACAGGCACCTATGGCTGCATCTCTGAGAAAGACTATCGAGACCAAAGGAACCTCCAGGTGGCCACCAATGGTCTTGGTGGCCACAGGACTGTTAGTTTCACTTCTGTGGATGGCACCAGGGAGAAATTATACCTTGGAATGGCAGATAGCCCCAAACATAGAGCAGAGTTGTGATTTGCCCCGGTTAAGTGAAGTCTGAGTGTGCAGAGCCAAGAGATGGTAGGTGGTCCATCCGTGACCTCTGCCAGGGAACATGGAAGTCAGTCATCCATGCTTTTCGAAACCCCTGCCAGATATCTTTCTTCAGCTTTCAGCTTCTCTGGCTTCCCCTCAAGACTGGTAGAAATTTAATAAAGAATCCTCTAGTGCTATTTTTGTTCTTCCTTTTAACCTGTTCAATGCCTTTTAGCATGGTTTTTGCTTGGGCTGTCCTCTGCTCTCCCTTTGGACAGCTTAGTGTAATGACAGTGTGTTGCAAACATGATCTTCTTGCTAGCAGAGGTTCCACCCTCCCAACAAGCTTAGAATTTAAATTTCAGGCCAAGATTTCAGTAGAGCTCACCTTCTAGTTAGTGTGAGAATTAAAACTCATGCAGAAACGTATAGAAGTTTATCTGTCCTGCAGACAGATTCATAATAAAAGTATTGTGACTATTGAATATTTTAAAGGCCCTATTGAAAAAAAATAGCTCATGAATAGCTTTCAAAGTGAGAAAAGTTATTCAGACAGCTGGCCGTGCAGTGATGGATTATATAGGATAAGAAAATGAGAATTGCAAGAGGTGAGGAGCTGGAGCTCCTGCAGCTCTCCTCTTGGCTCTCGCAGAGCCAGGGTGTAAAGGGAGTGGACTGTGAGTGTCACCAGCAGCCTGCCACTGCCATCCTGCTGCCACCCCACACTCTGGGGTCTGTGCAGCCATTGCATGTTTATGTCTCATGTCTAAGAGTGCCAAGAAAGATAAGGAAGGAAAGGAAAATGGAGAGAACAAAGAGAAAAAGAGATATGGCTCCAGTTCTTCTCAGGCTCCAGGACATATCAGTGTCATTCTTATGTACTACTAACAGAGGGAAGGCACATTTTGGTGTATTTGCTGTAAAGGGAACATTTCTGATGTGGAACTCAGGTTCTCAATGTGAAAAAATGACATTTTTCTTTGAAACTAAGTATCTTTCTTCTCAATTAATTTTAATTCTTCATTTAGATACTCACCTTAATTCTTGGGATTAACCAGGTTGCTTCAAAACTGGGAGATTGGTACACAAAAAGGCTCTCGTTTGAAGTCAACAGACAATAACAATGTTGACATTGCCAGGGATTTTATTTGTGGCCGATGTTGGATGCAACCCCTGGATCTTAATGGTTAAAGGGTTAATTAAGCTATTATTGTAGTAAGTCTCTAAAATTCGAGAAACAGAGAAATTTAGGACTGAATAACTGAATAGACAATTCTGCCAAACTTGCATAAACTGAACAATTGCATCTTACAATTTATCTGTATTTTTCTGATCTTATTTCCCATGAAAAGCTCTTCCAGAAGCTCTTTGGTTTTATGGTTTGAATTTTTCCTATTTGCAGTCTAAATTTATCCTTGGTCCTTTCTTTAAATAGCTTTTATCGCTGCCTGATATTTATTCCATAGTAAATAGCACTTACATATCCTTTCAGGCTGTGCTTTGATAGGATGACAAACAAAATATTTTAATTTATCTTCTTTGAGATAGGCTTTTCTTTCTTCCCACCACCCCCATAGCAGTTTTCTGAAGCAGTTCCAGCCAGAACACATCAATCTTGCACATGGATGGCCACTATGGGTGTGCTGTATTTCAGATGTGGTTTTGCTGGTGCCTTGCTCAAGGGCACAAATATTTTCCTAGTGTGAGTTGAAATACTTCACCTGACATATAGGATCTCATTTGCCTTTTTCCTCAACTGCATCATCTTTCTGGCTCAGAAAGGCAGTTCATTTTATTCATCCCTGTTTGTTTCAACTGATGAACTCAAGATTGTAGCAGGAAAACTAATTAGTCTGGGATTGCATAATCTTACATTGAAATTAAAAATGAGCCCTTTCATCTGTTTAATTTTAACCTGCTTTGGGAAATTATGTGATTTTCTTCTTTGGACAGATACCCCTGATGCAGTGCTGTCTACAAAATCATCTTCAGATGATACTGAACCAAATGTTGCTAAATTTTGGAGAGACCATTTCTAGGCACAGTCCAGTTGAGCTCTGTCTGTCAGAATATAATGTTGTCTCAGTTGCTGCTGATCTGAGTAAGGGCAATCAATGAGCAGGGACTCATTAAATTTTCTCATAATTTTTGTTAACCAGATAGTATTTTTTGTATAGGATGTTAGCTGGTACAAGCAGAAATTGAACCTTTTATTATGAGATTTTGCTGTGAGTCACAAGGCAGTCTCTGATCCCTTGGTGGGACCTCTGGAACCACAGAAAACACCTTGTAGAACCCAAATGAGAGAAGTTTTTTGAAAGTGACAGTTTTTTGAAGGTAGTGATAAAATCCCAATACACAGTTGAATTTTGAGCATTAATCAGTATTAAAGTAAGTCAGACATCTTTAGCCAGCTTGAACTCAAAACATACTAAATTTAAACACTATTTATGAAGCTGGGATCTGATTTGGGACAGTATCCAGTAAAGAACATATTTTGTTTTTTAGAAAGTACATGGCTTACTAAGAGATGCTTTCTGCAATTGAAGTGCTTTCCCTGAACTGAGATGTGAATTGCATGTGTGGTTTCACCCAAGATCCAAAATGTCGATACCTTTGTTCTGAAAAGTGGGATTAATTTTTTAAAAACACTAGCTACACATTTTTAAAAGCACTGAAGAATGTTATCAAAATGGATTTAATGTGTCCATTTCTTTGAGAAATTCAGATCTGTTTAATTCTTCATACATTTTTAGTAAGTTCTTAAATTTTCAGTATCTTGAATTGATTTTCTGTGGCCCTTGAATCCTGAAGCTGATTGTATATGTGCTCTGTAAGACAGCTACCGTGGAAATTTTGAGATATCCTGAGCACTGAAGCATCTCAGTGGCACCGTGATATGATGAACCTTTTTGAAGTACAGACTTTCTCTCCTGTAAATACAAAGCCAGCCTCAACTTCTGATTTCTGAATACAAAAAATACCAGCAGCCAAGAACTGTTCTCTCTGCTGCTCCCTATTGTAAGGGACTTCTTGCAATAATTCTGGTAAAGCAAGACTTTTTTTCCTTCAGGCTAAGTATATTCCCAGCACTTACTTTAATGAAAAATGGAAGGCATCAGTTTCAGGAACAAAGGTCATTATTTCCCTCCAAAAAATTACTCCATTCTAAACCCAAAGATATAATTATATTGTATCGGGGGCTTCTACCTCTGCCAAACTATGTAGGCAATAGCAAAAGGTATTTCAGCCTTACTTACACATCTACCAGAGGAGATGAATATTTAACTGAGAGACAAGAAAGCTATTTTATTGCGTTACTAAGGGGTAAAAAGACAAAGAATTTACTGTAAAGACAACCAGCTGTAGTTGCAGAGGCTGACACAGAGTGTACAATTGCACTGAAAACACTGCAGCAACACTTTTAAATTATGGTTAATGGTTTTAGAGAATGTCACAAACACAAAAAGTGGAGCACAGAGTATAAATGAGCCTATGCACAGTCACTCTGGCTACTCGAAGAGCACGTGAATTTGGTACCACACAGGGAAAAATGCTGAGGGATCAGCTAATGGAAAAATCTATTCTGTGTATTTGGGAACAATTGGTGTTTAAAAGGAAAACCAACAGTAGCCCCACTGGAAATTGCTTACAGCTCACGGTCAAAGCTGAGAAAGGTTATAGGACAGGAAGATTTACCTCAGCATTCTGCACAAGTACTTTTGCTCTTTGCTAGCACCAGTCCACTAAAGAACTACACTATCCAATGTTTTTGTTTTCAGCCAGGATGACAGGAACATATTTGCAGTTTACAGCAGGTGCCCAGCTAAGTCAACAAAGTGCAAGCTATGCAGTAAAAAATAATATATAAAAAAGGTCACTTTGCCTGAGTATGCCGCTCCAGCAAGTTTCAGTTCCTTACAGGGGGAATGTCTGAATACAGTGACCGGAGTGATACTTTGCTCACCACACCACCAGTAAAAGTGTTGTGTTGTCTCCTGTTTAATGAATGCAGAGGCTTTTCAGATGCTTGTCAGCTCTTGTCCCGACAATCATTACTACCTGCTTCTTTGAAAGAGAAAAAACCCAGGCTATTCATTCACAACCTCCAGGTGGTCACCTTTGTGCTTGTGGCAGAAAGTCATTCTTCCTGGCACGCTTTTCCAAATCGGACCCCTGATGTCATGTCACTTTGCTGAACGGTCTCAACACAGATCCACCTGGCCCTCCGGCAGTGATGGGGACCTGACTCCGTGCCCCCTCCAAAGACTATGACTTCCACATCTTCCTACTGAGGATGAAGGAGGCGGAATTACATATGCTATAATTAACTGAGGTGATAACGCTCAAGAAAAACAGCACTGGTTAAACTTGTGATTTAAACAAAAATGTAAATGCTACTCTCAGGTGCCCAGTGCACTAATAGTTCTTAATTGCCTATTGTCTTTGCAGCCTTGCCTGGGACCTCACCCACACCCTTTGCTGTGGCCTCTGGGTCTCCCCTCCTGTGTGCACTCAGGTACAGGGATCAAGGAGCTCATCCAATTAATTATTAACTAGGGTGGGAAAAAGATTACTTTTCAGCTGAATGAATCTCCATTCTTCGCACACTGAAGACAGCATCAGGAAAGAGGCTCAACTGTGCAGTTTTGGGAAGGATGAGAACAGCCACTTCCTGTGCTTCCTTTGCACATGACAGACTACTATTTACCTCCTGATCTCTCCTGATGCAGAACCTGAAAGGAGGATCAGTGGCAGCTTCTCAACATGAGAGACCCATAAAGGCTTTCAGTATTTGGGTTAAAGAGTTCACCCATTGTTAGCTTGCCACACAAACACCAGCAGAAATGTAAAAAAAAGCCATTCTGTTACTTTTTATGTTTTCTGTAAAAAAAAAAATAATCTGGGAGTAATTTTGTTTACCTTTGTTTGAGTGTGGTTTATCATACGATGAAACTAGAAGATTGCCCTAATCAAAAGGAAGCCTATAAAGATACTTTCATGTGGTATCAGAACACTATTGTCAGTACTTGTTGCTTCTGTATAATGTGTGCAGACATTAAACCCTAGGAAAAACGATGTGGACAAGACTGTGGTTCTTAAAAAGCATCCCATTAAATCAAACAGGGACATTACAGGATTTGGAGCTCCCACTAAAGGTTGTCTCAATACAACATGCAGATTTATGGAAGAGGGGGAAAGATTTTCCCGTATAGGGAAAATCTCTTCCTCCACTTTCTTCATCCCAGTGGAGGAAGAAAGAGACAGCACTAGAGAAGAGGCATTTGGTATCATGCCAGACATTGCTGTTAATCCATTCTCAGATAGATTTCCTAACAAATGTCATTTATGGAGTCATACTCTGTGCGTGTCCGCCTTTCTAACTGCTGATTCCACTGACTCAATTTCAGACAAATTTGATAAATGGCTAGAGGTCTCAAGTACAGTAAGAATTTACAAGTTTCATTAAAACTTTTATATATGTATATAGTTCAAGTATAAAGTAGCAAAAGTAATCAGATGGAAGATAAAAGGCATATCAGCACCGCTTCTAGGGGAAAAGTTGGATAGTGAACCCAGCTGTACTCAATATCAAAGGATTTACATGGAGATATAAAACTGAGGAGAAGCTTAAAGTGGTTTTTGTGTCCTAGTAAATACCAGGTGAACACAAGCCGTAGAAAGCAGGTTCAAAAGTTTGGCATCTCCTGGGGATTCCTTCTGTACAGTAAATTTCTGTCATACCAGGGTTCTTTAAGGCACTGAACTACTGAGAAACTGGATGGGTGAGCATTTCTCCAGTGAGTAATTTCTAAACTTCTGCAGATGCCTCTGGGTGAAATAAGTAACCAGTTGCCTAAACAGGGAGATTGAATGATAGGCAGCTGAGACACTGCTGTGCACTTCAACCTCTCAAACAGCCCCAGTAAAGATGAATACCTGAGAAGGGAGTAGTCTTAGTAGCCATATGTAAAAGGCCAGATAGAGCAAAGCTAGAAAAGGACAAGATGCTGATTAACTCAGAAGGTAGATAAGATGGAGAATTTCCTCTCTAAGTATAAATGTTTGTTCAGCGTGTCAAATGAGGGTCAAGTGCAAGTGGGAAAACAGAGTCTGTGCCTTAGGAGCAATGCAACATGCAAAACAATTCATAGAATCCCAGGGTTTATTCAGAAATCCCGTCAGAGTCATATTTGCTGGCCTTTCTGCACACAGAACAGACAGTATCTGTGTCCAGCCAGGGTTGCATGGGGCTTGTGCTGGTAGAGGCAGGCAGTGTTACTTCCCTGGCCACATGCCCTCTACAGCCCTCAGGGCTGGCAATTCAGCCTGCAATTCTTTCCTGCAAGTGCCTTGGGCCATCTCAGACTGACATAACCTATCACTGCAAAACTCTTTCTCCAGAGTCTATCTGAAGTTCCTCTACTTACTAAGCTTTACAATGTGCCCTGAAGGGCAACTGACTCAGACTTCCTTGGAATGGAAATAAGGAAGGGATTTCAGGACGGATCTTCAGTAAAGAGATGATTGCTGCAGCATCCAGGTATTTTAATCTTTGCTTGTTGCTTGAGTAGTTCAGGTAGACCAAACAGCTCACAATAGGTAGGAAACAAAAGTACTTCACTCACAACAAGCAGTTAATAGTTAAGTCAGTTTGAGACAAATTTTAATTAATGGGGTTTTTTTTTTTTATTTCTCCAGGCTTTAAACTGTACTTGTGCCTCCTGGAAGAAAGGAGACAAAAAATAAGAGAGATATTAATTTTTTCATTAATTAACCATCTGGGACTATGGAACTATGAAAAAACTTGGAAAAATTCTGATATAAAAAAATACGGGGCTTTTTACCCCTGGTAAAAATGATTCCCTTGAGGGTGGAGAATCAGAGTCCATTTAAAGATAGAGGAGTTTTTAACAGTGATTTCATGGTCTCTTGGATTTGTGTCTCAGTACCACATTTTCCAAGGTATCCAGGTATAAGGCAGGTGACAAGGAGGCGTATTCAGACTTTTGACCACTTTCAGTAATGTGATGCTTGGTGAACTTCATCTGTCAAAAGTCTAGGCTATGTCCACATTTTCCACACAGTACCAAGTCTTCTAGCACTTTGTCACCCCACTGACTTCCTGGTGTTTGTATTTTGGTTCCACAATCATCCAAAGCAGCATCAATGCAACAGTCTGCTATGAAGTTACACTCCCATCGTTTGTAGTGGCTCTTGGGCACCTATCTTCAAAAGGGATAAATTACTCCTGGAGCAATCCCCTATCTCTCCATCCTTTGAGCTGTAGAGAAAATATAGATAACTGTCTTACACAGCGATGCCACTGGGGGATCAATGTGCCAAGGCCAAAGCCAGCTGCATGAGGTTCAACAAGACAAAGTGCAGGGTCCTGTACTTGGGTCACAACAAGCCCAGGCGGCACTACAGGCTGGGGGAAGAGTGGTTGGAAAGTGGTCCAGCACAAAAGGACCTGAGTGTGCTGGTCAACAATGTCTGAACATCAGCCAGCATGTGCCCAGGTGGCCAGGAAGGCCAATAGCATCCCGGCCTGTATCAGCAATAGTGTGGCCAGCAGGACCAGGGCAGGCATTGTCCCTCTGTACTGGGCACTGGTGAGGCCACACCTCGAGTGCTGTGACCAGTTCTGGGCCCCTCACTACAAGAAGGACATTGATGGGCTGGAGCATGTCCAGAGAAGGTCAATGGAGCTGGTGAAGGGTCTGGAGCACAAGTCCTTTGAGGAGCGACTGGGAGGGGTTTTTTAGTCTGGAGAAAAGGAGCCTAAGTGGGGATGTTATCTCTACTCTACAACTGCCTGAAATGAGGTTGTAGCCAGGAGGAGGTCAGTCCTTTCTTCCAAGTGTAAAAGTCATAGGACAAGAGGAAGTGGCCTCAAATTATGCCAGGAGAGGTTTAGGCTGTATATTAGGAAAAATTTCTTCATGGAAAGGGTGGTCAGACTTTGGAACAGACTGCCCAGGAAAGTGAGGGAATCACCATGCCTGAAAGGGCTCAAAAACCATGTAAGTATGGAGCTAGGGATGTGTCTAATGTAGTGGTGGACATGGCAGTGTTGGGTTAATGGTTGAACTTGAGGGTTGTAGAGATCTTTTCCAGCCTTAATGATTCTGTAAGTATATGATTCCCACATAGACACTTCTGGAAAGACATGGTTAAAAAATGGGGTAGGCTGGTATCCTGGGTAGCTCTAAATAGCTCTTTTCCTATCACTATTGTGGAATAACTCATCCCTTAAAACTGGAAGCTAAAGAGAAGTAACATTTGTTGAAAATGCTGAACTTGTTAAACAAATTTTTGAGCCCTTTCTTTAATGTGTGCTAGGATGCTCATACTAGGAACTTAGCATCTGGGCAAGGAAATGAGCTTTTGAAAATACCTTTTATTGTTCTTAATTAATATTTGCCAAGGACCCTCCAACTGCACAAACTTTTGAAAAGAGGTAGGTTTCCTCATTATCAGCAGATATTTCATAGCTTATATTTCAACAGCTGAAATGTCAGTCCAGTTGCTGCTGTCCCAGGGTGAAAACACCCTTTTCGCATTTCTCAGCTCTGGGCTGTGTCAGGTTGAGTTTGACCCTGGAGAGGTCAAACAATGACAAGCAGATTGTCCTTTCATTGCTAGTCCTCCTTTGCTGGTGCCAGCTGGAGAGCAGCATTACTGTCTCACTCAAATTTAAAGAAGACAAACTACGTCTTGTCTCGATGTGTGAAGAAATGCAGATTAGGACATGATGGGAGATGATGAAGTGGGGCAGAAAGATCTGAAGATGAGGAGTGTATTTAAAGAAACTGAAACAGGGAGTGGGCTGGGGCAGCAAAGAGGAGGCTGAGAAGAAATGCAGCTAGCTGGCAAGTGGAGAACGTGGAGTGGGATAGGAGCACAAAGCTGAGTCTAGCTGCAGAAAAAAGAAGGCATACGGGGGCTGGAAATTATTGAGGCTAAGGTTTTGGAGGGGAAAGAGCACCTGAAACCCAACTAAAGAAGGGTGCTAAGTAGAATGAAAATTCAATAAAAATTCAATTGGCTAGGTGAGTTTTGATTAGGATTATTTGTTTACTAGGATTAGTTAGGATTACTGGAATACAAGGAGTAAGATCTGAGAAAGATCTGATGGGTAAAACTAGAACTCACAGGGAGACACATTTGACTCAAACGTCTGCAGAGAGAACCTGGGAAACAAGTGATGAAAGTGGAAGTGGACAAAGAGCCAGAACTAAGGGGAGCCAGGGACAAAGGGGAGGTTTTGGCTGGGTGTAAAGGAGTAATAGGAGCATAAAGGCCACTTGGGAGTGTTTGTATAGGTCTCTGTATTTTTGAGCAGACTCTTTTCTAAAGCCGCAAACACAAGACAAGAGTCCTGACTCTCATTGTTTGTCTGACACAAGTGTCAGTGAAACCCACTGGCCAAAGGGTACCCAGCCAGCAGTACTGTTTCTGAGAGACTTGTTGTGACTAAATGCTAATCCCTTGGTGCAGAGCTTGGTGATATTCCTAGTCCTGGAATGCAGCAGAGGAGAGGATGACAGGCTGTATGTCAGAAATGGGAGTTTGTCTTGGTTTTGAAAAACAGGTGCCAGCCAAGGGAAGGCAGGAGCCCCTCCCGGAACAGAAAATGTAAACCCCCTCCCTCCAAATTATTTAAAGGGGCTCTCGGGCAAAAATGTGAGGATAAGAATAACAGTTCTTTAATATGTATAAACAAAATAAAATAAAACAAAAAAACCCCAAACTAACAAACTACAACCTAATAGGAAAATTAGACCAAGATGCAGTATTAAACAAAAAAAAACAAACCCTGACAGTTAGAATACAACCTGACACCCTGTCAGTCAGGGTGTTGGTAGCAGTCCAGTTTGAATGGTGGCTCCAGTAGTGCTCCTGGACAGATGGTTCTGTTGAAGCAGAGATCCTGTAGAAGGGCAGAGTTTTCCTCCAGTGGTCCGGTGATGATGTTGAAGAGTCTGGTCCTTCCTCTGGGAATCCAGTGGGAGAGAAGGCTGCTCCTCTGGGAATCCAGTAGAAGGCAGAGGCCTGTTCTGTCCAAATGCCCAGATTATATCCAGGTGGGAATGCTTGGCTCCTCCCCCTGGGCAGAGCTTCTCACAATGGGATGATGTCATGTGGTGGGTCCTCACAATGGGCTGATGTCATTCTCTGAGTCATGGGGTGGGTCCTAACAATGGCCCATTAAACAGGAAATGGCTCCCGGAGGGAGTTATCTATGACTCATAAGGCAAGGTGTTAATGGCCCATTAACAGAAGATGGTCCGGGGGAGGAGGCAAGGAAAACACTGCCCCTCCTGATTTTGACAGTTCATGAAGATGGAGATAGAATACAGACCTTCTGGAATATTTTACATTGTAACCTAGGACAGAGTTCTACCTTCTAATGTGCTTAGTTACAAACCTCAGCAATTATACAACATATATTCAAGTTGATCTGAAAAATGAAAGTTGCACATAAACTTCAAGCCAACTTATTGAAGTTCTCTGGTTAATTCACTAATCATCTTATTTTTGCTCCAGGTGATTCAGGGAATCTACTAAAAATAATGACCATTGCAGCTGATTTCTCTCCAGCACATTGTCTATTCTTAGTGCTGAATAAGGCAAGGGTTCAGCAGAAAAAAAATTACAGTAAGAACATATCATATAGGACTGTATCACATTCAAGTGCAGGCATGCTTTAAATCAAGAATTGAAAATATGTTATAAAATGAAGGAAGTCTCCCAACATATTTTTCCCAAGGAAAATTCAGTCCTGGAGATTGATTTTTTCCCTCCTAAATATTTATAAAGGTCTGTGAATGACTTCTCTCTTGGTCTTTTCTACCTTGTAGGTTGAACTTAAAAAAAACAAATACAACAAAATAACAGAAAATAATAACTGGGAGATTATTCTGCCTTATTTGCACATTCCTGTAATAACAAAAAAGTGAGAATTTTAAGTTCTTTCTACTTTAGTATTCATGTGCCTTACTTTTTCAACAGAAACAATGCACACATCACAGGATTCTGCAGTATTTTCTGACACTGGCTAGTAATTTACTTATGAGAATCATCTCTCTGTAGACCCTGTGATTGTTCACATAGACATTGCTTAGCAAAACAGGGCAGAGTTGGACCCTCCTGGGGTCCAGTTCTGTGTAGTTGCAGAATCGGTCAAACATATGATGAATATATGGGAGTGGGAACGGAGAAAGCAAAATGAGTCTGTGACTTGAAAAAAAGAGCATGTTTGATTATCTTAGGTCTCCTGTGTACCTTCCTTCCATATCTGCAGTAGAGAGAATATTCTCTGGCAGCTATCATTCATTATTTATTTTTTTATGCTTTAATTATTTGTGGAAATCCTTGGCTTCTGCTTGTTCAGCCAGCTCCTCCGACAGTAAACTTTACATGTTAAGATGTGGGAGGTGAAGCTCTGGTTTAGAGGAAGGAAGGAAAGAATATTGCTTTGACTGCTGGAGATGTAATATTGACCATCTGCAACTTTCATACATTTATTTGGTCCTATATGTTTTTCAAAACAAAACCCCACAGAGATATTGACTGCTTTCTTATCTAGATGTTTTCATTACTTTCTAAGCTGTCTTATTTGAGTCTTCATGCTACCGGTATGACTTCTTTATGTATAAATTTAAGGTTTGAGATACAACCAAAGTATTTGACTTATCCAAACTACATTCATTTTTTTCTAAAACTGTATTTCTCATTCCACCCATTCCCTTCTTGTCTCCATATTTCTCATTTTCTCCTTCCCTGCTTTGCTGCCAGACAGTTCTTTTTTCCTAGGCTGCCATCTGAGTTTTCTTGGATATGTCTACTTTTTCCACCTGGCAATCCTATCTGGGTGGAGTTCAGAGATTTTGGACAACTGTCAGGGATTTCTGAACATCTGGCAATCCATTTGAAACAGGATGGGAAATTTTATACGTGTCTCTGCCCACATGCAGATGATGCCTCCAGCACATGTAGAGGCTATTGCACAGATTCCAAAAGCACTGGCCTGCAGAGTGTGTGCTACACAGGTGGTCCTGGGGAAAATGGTAATTCCAGGCTGTTTGAGAAGACTGGAGTCGCTGTGAGTCTGCTAGGCAGGGAATGTGCACTGGGGCTGCTGTGTCCCAGCCACAGGGCTGATTTCATGACCACATGCAGAGCTGCCTGTCCCAAATAAAGTGGGTTATTGCACAAACAACCCAATTTCCTCCATTCACTAAATTTCTGGGCTTCTCAGTGCTCTGCCCTTTACTCAGTTCTCCCACACCTATCTGCCCGAGATGACAGAAGTTTGGGGATTCCTGCCTCTTTTTGATATTCTTGGGATGGACAAAATGAATGTGCTGTGGGAAGTCAAGCGCTCAGAGACTCCTCCCCACCCCTTCAAACCTGGGGAGAGGCATGGTGTTGAGTGCTATTTGGGCTGTGTCCCTTGATTCCTCTGAGAGTTGGTGTGTCTTATATGATAAACATTATTAATAATAACTCCTAGGCCTTGGTGCCAGAAGGATTTTAGGTGATATTGAAACCAACTGAGCATTAAATACCTACAAGAAATATGGGTTCTTGGCTTTAGTGTTTATGATCCCCTGGTCTCCAATGGGTTTACAAGTAAGGTAAGCTTTATTCACAGTTCAGACATTGGGGAAGAGGAGTAGTCCAGATGAAATTCTTTCACAGGTATCACATAGCTGGACAAAGCCTTCATAATACCATCCTAAGTGCCATATATTTGACCACACTCTTACAGTTTCTCATGCTTCCTCTGTTCCAAAACCTTCTTTTGGAGGGAGAGCCCTCTATGCTTGTGTGTTGGAAATCTCTGCTGATAGATCCCTGGCAGCAGCTCTTCCACAGCTAATCCTTAAATCAGAGCTCCTTCATAAATGCGAGGAACATCAGAGGGAAAAAGAAAGCATTTTCCTAGAAATCTGGATACAGCACACAAGCCAGGATTCTGGGAAAGAGACTTCTCTGTTTTGATGTGATACAGTTGATGCCTAAAATCCCAAACCAAATGACTTAAATAAATTTCACAGACACTGCCAGGAAGTGTTCTAGATACAGTAATGGTACATGGAAAATCAATATTTATTATCATTTTAACTGAAAAATTAAAAAGATTTGCTATAAAATACAAGTGCTTTGCAGCATTTTGCATGTTCAGAGCATGTCCTCTAGGGTGCTATTAATATAGTTTGTCAAGTGAATGGTGCATTGTTTATGCAATTATAGAGATGTAGCCAAATCTTTTTTCTCTCCCTCTTTCCCCTCTCTCAAGTGGCAGCAGCAGGTAGCTAGAGCTGATGGATCATTTTTAGGCCTCTGTGGTGCAGAATATATATTTTCAGAAGTAATCTACTAATTGGTTATGCAGACCATCTCCCAGCTGTGTCTCAGTGCCTAAGTGCAGGGAAATCCAAGCTCTCAGGTCTGGAAAGGGTAATGCAATAAAAACCTGTTATCATGTAGTAATTGAGGTCTAAGGTTTACAGTAGCATTATCAACATGATGCATTCAAATGCAAAAGGCCAGAGTGACTCAGGCTTAGGCAGGGGAATCAGAAGTTTATCAGTACTCTATGGCCTGGTGCACTTGCTCGATCAATGCATATTGAATTTAGAAAGGTTTAAATGCTGATTTTAAATAACTTTTCACAGTTTATTTTCCTTTAGTGGACATGTTTACTGCTGTGACATGCTGGGTTTCACCCTATGCTTGTTTTCTGTGAACACGGTAAATTCTTCCATGGACTTTTGACTTCCTGTTTCACTTAAAAACCAAGAACTAAAACTGGAGCAGTCACAATGTAGGACCATTTACACACTTGGCGCTCCAGCCAAGTTTTCCATATTTTCCTTCAAAATAGTAAATATCTGGATTCAGGCATTTAGCTGATGACCTGATAACTGCTAGGAGCTCTCCTAAGGTGTCTTGCAATAAAGATGGTCAGAAACTAATCTTGTTTTCTGGTTGTAAATGTTGTGAAAGGACTCCATTATTATTCACAGAAATAGATAAAAAGGCAACAAAAACTTTCCAAAGACTCAAACACCCAAGACTTTGCTTAATAACACAAGTAAAAAGCCAGAAGAATTTTGAATTGACTCTGGTGTTATTGTGGGTTAATTGGGCAAAATGCCATTATACCTGTGTTCTTCAAAAAGCATGCTGATAAAACTCACAATATAGCAATTTTTCTGTGATAAAACCAGGGATATTAGCCTGATACCTTCTGGTGTTCCAAGATAAAACTAAGCAATTACACAGGAGAGATTTTTCAAACCTTTTTGGGACAAACTACAGGCAAGGCTCACTATTTTTTCATGTACTGTAATTATTTCTGCAGATTTGTAGCAAATAATAGATTTGTGACAAACAAGTAAAAACCTGGGTCTAATTAGTTCTGCTAGAGATGTTGTAGAGTGGAGATATATCTTCCTTACTCTTGCACAAAAGTAATCTATAGTTTAAATTCTGAAAAATTTCATTGGCCCAGAACTGATTACAGTTATAAATATTTGAATCAGTAATAGCTCACGGACTTTTACAAGTTACTTTTGATTTGTTATAGAATGGAGGAAGACAATCAGATTCATGTTTAAACCTTATGCAGTATTGTTTCTGTTATGAAGGAAGGAAGTCGCTGTATTTCATTAAGTTTTTGTTCAGTGAATACATACCACTGCCCTCCTGAAGAGAGTATTTTGATTTGTACAAAAAGAAATGCTTGTATAAGCTGAAAGGTGTTTAAAGGATTATATATCACTATTTAGCTAAAGGATATATGTGAATTGGAGATATCATGATGAGATTTGCCAAAGGAGATGCCAATTTCCATAACAGTATCAATATCTCCAACCCTTCACATTATGCCCGATAATAATTTTAGAGTCTCTCTGCTGTTCATAGCACATACCTAACATTTCTTTAATTATGCCCACCTCAGCCTCTTTAGTCTTGTATCTTTACCCAGATGAAGATATCTGCAGTAATAACAAGAAAGGATCAAGATTTATATAACATGACAACTATGAGAGAAATGTCTACAAATGCCAAGTGTGTGGAGCTCTAGGTCTCTGGCTACTTACACCTTTTAATAAAATAAAGTAAGAATCTTGCAAGACTTAAAGAATAGCTTGCTTTTAATCCTTTGAAAAACTTTTTACTTTTCTGTTTTTCTTTATCCACTGGGATCTAGGTATTTTCTTCATCCACTGGGATCTAGCTATTTTCTTCAATCCTGAGTCTTTTGAAATCGTTTTTTGCTTTTCTTACACTCCCTTTAAAAGGAAGATACCGCTGGGAAAACTGTATGCCTTCTGCTGAAAGTCTCGTAGCAGATGATTAATATCTGTTACTTTGATAGAGAACCTGAAACTTCAAAACCCAGGAGTTCAAGCATTTTGCTGCCAGCAGTTTGTTCTGCTCTGAAACCAGTGCCCGGGACCAGCTAAAAGACTACCCATCATCAGCATATGCTGCAGGTTGCCTACTGATTTAGTTCTGTGTAAAGAGAGGGGAGACTAAAGCATGTAGGCATGCAGGGGAGAGACCTTTAAAAGCAGAGAGACAATAACATTGCACATAGAACGTGAGGGGAAGGGGGTGTCCTCCCCCAGTCCCCACTCACTCCTTTATTCTCCCTTCCTCTGTCTGGTATCTCATGGAGAATAACAGAGAGGAAAGAAAATCTTCATTTCAAAGACAGGACAAAATGGAGCACAGGACCTGGATTAGATGAGTTTTGTTCCTTTCCCAATTAATCTTGGAGTCACTGCAGCCTTTTGTTTAAAGAAAGGTCTGTCTGCTACATACATGGCAAAACTATCATGGCTAGAGGCACAAAGAAGATGGCAAAAAGGAGCTAGTGAATAAAAGGAAGAGAAGAAGCAGAAACTAAAGTGCAAGGAGAATTTCTTCTCTGGGTGTTCAGTGTAACCATTCCCATTATTAATAAGTGAGTTGCCTTCCTGGCAATTCCATGTTTATTCAACAAAAACACAGATTATTTTCCAGATGCTTGATACAATATTCAGCTTATACCCACACCACCAGAATAATGTATTTTTCATATTTTGATTGATGCTTTGACATATAGGGAATCATAGTCTATGATTTTTAATCATTTAATGGCCAAAAAAACTTGAAATCTGGGTTGCAATTGTCTATATTAGGTAAAGTATGCAGATAAATACAGGTCACAGTCACCTAAGATTGCTGGTAGAATCCATTTTCAGCTCCCAAGCACCTAAGCCCTACAATGATACAACAGTTTAATAACATGGGGCAGGAGAGAATTCAATGATGTGACAGCTGAGATCAGCATCAGCTAAATGCTTGATTGCCAATTTCTACTAGACAATTGCCATATATTTGCCAAGATTTTAGCAATGTTTAGCAGCCATACTGCTTATGCCTTATCTATTGTTATCTCAGCCTTTGTAGGTGCTATTTGTTACTAGAAAACAGGCAGGTGTGAAGGAGGCTGGTTTTTTGGAATCATGTTTTCTATCTTCACTTTGAACCAAAGTCTCTAGAACTATGGTTTCTAGAATCATGAGATTTAAATAACTGTATTAACTGTGTGGTATGTGCTGAAGTAGTGTGACTTTGTTATGGGTTACTTCTGTGTCAGGACAGATTGTCTATTTAAGAATTACTATTCAATGGGCTGAGAAAAAAAATCAAAAGCATGTTTTGTTTAGCTAGTTCTCAAACCGGTGAGTTTCCCAGAATCCTCACCCTTACATTAATTTCAGTCTGGATTAAGTGTGTTGAGCTCCTTTGTGAGGGGAAGTAAAAGGCAAAAAAACCCCAAACAAACAAAAAATAACCTTTAAAACTGCTAGAAATACCTTATTTATTTTCTTTTCCTTAGCAAGGCATGAAGAGCACAGTTTGCAGCTTTCTTGCTGCAGACCAGCCTCCAAAATCAGCCTGCTGATTTGCAATACTGGACTCTATCCAGCATAATGAAAACAGAGACATTATTTCTGTCTGTTTGTTTTGTTTTATTTGGTTTTTCTGTTTGGATGCAATTACTAGTGTCTTTTATTAGACTTAATTTTGTTACATGTTTCCAGCTCTGGCTCTAGACCTAATTACCACTTCTGGAAAGCTACTACTGCACATACTACACATCATATTCTTCACACTTCTGTGATTTCCTGTTCGTTAAAAATTTCTGAATATTCAAGTTTCTGTCCAATACAGACCACAATAAAATAGTAGTTACTCCCTCTCCTGCCTTTAACTTCATACACAAACAAGACTAATCTATTCCTGTGAACAGAAAACTCCACTTGTTGGCCAGATCTGTAATTGTTTCCTGTAGTGCTACTGTGGCCTGTGTATTAAAGGTTTCGCTACACAAACTGTTCAATTTAGATGAGCAAAAGAGAGTAAAATGATTATGCCATGTTGTAGCAAAAATTTGCAGACTTTGAAATTTTTCTCAAGGAAAACCAACAGTTTCAGAAGAGTAAGAATTTTCCTGCGTAGTTACACTGATATGGAACTAGCCTTGCTTTAAACTCTGAAATTAAACAGTAAGATTTGACATCAAGTAAGAAGTTCAAGAAGCCACCATGAGGGAGCAGAGGTAGAAGACAAAGTAGCAAGAGAAACAACAAAAAATCAGGTGCCTTTGAAGAAGGAGAAATTTCTGGTTGCTAAAAATGCTGCTTCAGCAGTGCCATAATTATTCGCTAACTTGGCAAACAGTTTCTGTTGAAAAAGTTTGGTCAAGCTGGCATCTTTTGTTTTCAGCATTTTCAAAGTGTTGTTAAGGAGTGTAATTGGAAGTCCATAAAAGCATTAAGAGACTCTGAGCTGCTTTGCAGAATGGCAGTTTGCATCATATTCTCTTACCCCTGAGGAGATCCATCTCTGGATGGGATACAAAGTTATTCCCTTTCTTACGCCCTCAAATTGTATAATTATACTTATGTATTTATGTGCTGTACAGTTGTTCTACCATCTTATAATCCAGATGTATAATTAGCCCCTGGTGCATTTGAGGTGGCCATTCAGGTTCCTATTTCTTGCTTGAAGCAGAGAAGTCTTTTAGACTCTGCACTTCAGTGGTTTCAGCACCCATCTTAAATAACGGGTAAAAGATAACAAAGAATGATTAAGTCCAGGAAAATTTTAAACAGCTAAATCTGGAGATGGTGTTCAGCCACTGATATTAAGGATGTCTGGCTTAGGCACATAGGCCCTGAGCTCCTGCAGGGTGTCCAGTCTCCCATCACAGCCAGGGAGACACATCCTTCCTGTGCAGTCAGCAGAATCTGGAGTGGTACTTCATCTCAGCTGAGTTTCTGGCTGGTTATCTGAACAGCTCTCTAGGTCTCCTTGATGATGCTGACTAGATACCTGTGGAGCTTAATGGGACTTTAGACCCTTAGGGATTGATATATGAGAGAGAATTTAACCTTATACTCCAGTGAAGTCTATTTTTACTCTTCACCTTCACAACCTGGAGTCTGTTATGGATGAGCAAATGTCTTTCTCTAGTCCATCAATTAAAATATTAGCAGTGAAACTTATAGCAACAGTTGCACTCTGACACTTAATTAGAAAAAAAAAAGGAGTTACATATTTTATAATTTTGTTGCTTGGCTCAGAATGGACCTGAAGGCCATTTGTGATTATACTTTTTTTTTGGTAATAGGAAATTTCCTATTTGTCTTTGTATAATATAGTGTATTTAAAGCATCTGTCCTCACATTTTTGGTATCAAGCCAGAGATTCTGCAAGAATATACGTTTTGACCGTGTCTGGTCCACTAACATGTATATAGAGCCACCTTGTGTGGATGTCAAATGTGGATATTTATGCTGGCGTGGCTAAATATACACAGCAATTAGGCAAAAAAACCCTAACAATGACCAAATAAAAACCAAATAGATTTACTTGTGCAACCTGTCAATATTTTCTTGCAATAAATTTTTCACAGTAGTGTAGCCAAGTCTTTCATTTGTACCCCAGTGAAATTCATCTAGGAAGTGATCCTCTATTGCCCAGCACTCATGTCAGAGTTCATTTTCAGGAATTCTATTTACCATTCCTGTGGCAGACACACATGAAAGATCAGACACAGTCAATGACGCTTTCAGTTTATTCTACCCCAACATCAAACATCTCTGTCACAGTGACACTAGGATCATAGTTGAGTACTCATTAAAAAATAGAAAATTGGCTCAACATTGTGTTACTCCAATACAGATTACAGAGCCTTTGGTTGTTAAGTTTCTTGTAAATGCTAATCAAACCCAGTCTTTTAATTCTTCATCCTGGACATTTTGTAGCTGTGTGCCCGTATATAGCTGCTGTGCTTTGGGCTGCACAAGCAGCAGCCCTTTATGGGTCTGTTGTTAAAACTCTAACATTATGAGATTCATCAAACTAAGTAACACTGCTAATGTAAGAGTCTCTTCTTGCCCAATGAATGATTTATAACAAAAGAATAGACTTCTTTATTAAAAGGTTCTCATGCTCTAGAGGCTCTCATGCTCATACAGATAAGAGCTGCCACTGTTCTGTTAGAAGAAATATGCTTTTCACTGTGACAAAGGAAGCTGGGAGAGTGCATCAGTCATTGGCCTTCCATGATTTTCTTTCTCTTCTCTTCCCTGGAGATTAGTTTCCACAATATAGTTTGCATAAAACTATATTAATAGTTTTACCAGTAAAGTGTTCGAATTTGGTATTTATCACTCATTTGTTTTTGAAAACATTAAGGCTATGTTTTGTTATAAAACATAGTGGGGCACATTTTTAACACTATCTGATGACCTGTTCTTTCAACTTCCAGTCCAAATCTTGTACACCTCAGTACTTCCAAACATTTTGAGGAATAAAACTCAAATATTTCTATCTGCAAATGAATTGGGTGATGTGCTGAAAAATTCGAACTGTGGGCACACATTTTTTTTCCTTGTAAAAAGTCTGAACTTATGTAAGAAAATTTTCCTCAGTTTGTTCCTCTTGAAAGGAGACCCTTAAACTGTTTGTGCAGAGAGTCTATCAGTTGCTATCAGTTGCTAACAGTCTCTCAGCTGCTGAGCCCACTGACTTCCTAAGCTGCAACACAGCTAACTACAACCAGCTGCTAAATATGGTCTTAATGCAGCAAACCGCTTTGGCATGTGCTCAGTTTTGGCAGGGTGAGTGTTCAGATTAGAGTCACTGAGACTTTCCAAATACCTAAAGTTCACGTGTGAGTGTCAACATAGATCCAGCCTTTCACACATTTTCCTTCATGCCCACACATAGGTATTGCTGATATATGCCTTAATATGCCAGGGCACTCAGTGTACATAAGCACTCAGTTCCTGCACACTAAACCCGAAATTAATTGGAACAGAAGAAATTCCTAGAAATCTCTTAACAAATGATGCGGATGTTTGTGCAGTTTTCTAGGAAAAAAAAAAGTTAGTTATTGGTGCACTAATTTATTTATAATGTTTTAAGTATGTAATTGTAACAGAGTCTCATAAAATAGATGCCTTATGATGATGGATGGGTTCATCAGCAGTCTTCCAAGCTGCATAGGACATTTATAGATGGATTTGTGCTGGCTATTACTATGTAGTAAAACCTATACAGTAAATAATAACTGGAATGCCATATACTAGGTGCAATTCAGAAATGCTTCCCACATGATTGCAAAGATTGTCATGTTGCAAGAATACCAGTCTGACAGTTATCTGATGGTTCTTCTGGGAAACATGCAGGTCTGTGCATCTCTAAATGGAGTCTGTGTTATAGTGTTTAGGTAATATTCACCCTGATACCTCTTCTTGTTTAGTGTAGTAGTGTCACAGCATAACTGGGAGACATTCCAGGTGTAACAATGCTTGGTCTTTCTTAGCTAATAACCATGAAAATTGTCAAGAGAGCACACTGTGTCCTTGTAGCCACCTTTCCCATCTTGTGTCCCAGCACTGATTAGAAGACTAAGATGTGTATGAGGGAGGAGGAGAGCCTGTTCATCCCCAGCCTAACTCAGTTATTCTCCCTCTGTTGAGACTGCTGTGAGAGCATTTTATTCATTTCTCATTATGTTCTGTCATATCTGTCAAGTGGCTGTCACAGAAATCCATGAGACATTTTCTAGTGGAGTCTCCCCTCTCCAGGGATGAAGGCTTGAGGGCAGAAAGAAAAAGGCTTGGGAAGCAGAGGCCCTCAAATGATTTAAAGTGGAATTAAGGAGTGAGTAGCATGGACATGAGAAGACTTTCTTGGGAAGAGAGCAGCAACTTGGAAAAATAGAGAGGCAGTGCATAATTTGGCTTAGGAAACAAAAGGATAATAAACACAGAATTGGTCCCTCATGTTTTATTTTTCTTGGATTCCTCTCCCAATCACTCAATACTGCTCAAACTTTGACATGAACAAAACATCTTCTCATAATGTGTCGCGATAGTGACAGCTAAGTAGAGCATAAAGGTACGTGAACAAGACAAGAAGTGCATGTTGACACATCTCTTACATAAAATTTATAGGAGGAACTTCTGTGGGAGATGACTGTTTTGGAAAAACCTAGTGCTCATCATTAATGCTTTGGGTGCCCCGCACCAGGGTGCAGGCAGCAGGTTTTATGTATTTTACTTCTCTTCTAGGTGCTGTGATAAATGTGGGAGTTCATACAGCACAAAAATGTAATTCTGAAATGGGCACCTCTCAAGCTGCACATTTTCTCAGTGACTGACAGTACAATTGGGACACATTTACTGCACAAAGGAAAGGTGTGAGGAGTTCTCTCCCTGGCTAAGCTCACAGATTCATTATTATGTTCAGTGGTGTTTATACGCAAGACTCAAAGTGCCAAAGTGCACAGAAACATACTTGAAGTGCTACTCCTCAGAATCTGCAGTAATCACATTCTGTGAAAGTCAGAGATTAGGGGAGTCATCTGAACAATCAGCAGTGCATCTGTCTCACATATTATATACAGTTTGAAGTATCCCTCAACATTTTTTTGTAAAACTAACATCAGTGTTTACCTATAAACAGACCCAGAAGTCGTTTCTGACTATACTTTGCTTTGTATACAATGCTATTATATAAAGAGCTCAAGCAGCACGTCTGCCTGCCTAGATGTGTGTGTGTGTTCTCCTAATCCAGCTGCCAACAACCTAAATTATTCAGCAAGCCCTGATCATGCCAAGTTTTTAGTCAACAATGAAGATCCTGCCAAAGAGCTAATAATGTTTAAAAAAAAGGAAGCAATGTTTGTGACAATTAACAGAGCCTGCAGCCTGCAAAGAGAGTTGGACTCATTTGTAAGGGAAAATTTAAATGATATGCTTCATTATAAATGGTCCCATGCAACACATTGCTAATCAACCAGAGCAGCTTCTTTTTTTTCTCCTCCCTTCCTATCAGATAAACTAAACAGCAGCATGAGCCAAAGTTCTTGGCCAGTGCTTGTATAGCTGTAAATGTGGTGTGGTTATCTATCAGTATCATAATCGGCTCAGATCAAACTGAATAATTAGCACTAAAGTGGATGAATAGAGCCCCAGCCTCTTATCTTGTCTATTAATAATAAGTATAACTTCACAGCCAAATCAAGAGGAGTGTTATTGTACCCCTGAGAGCCTGTTTGGGTAAAACCCCATGCGACCTCACCACCATAAGCGGTGCAGATGGGACAGTGCCTGTAATGATGAGCTGCCAGATGCCAGCCCCCACTCCAACCCCACAGCTCAAAGCAGAGGCGAGAGAAGATAAACAAACCATGAGCAAACATGAGACCCATTTGTACGGGCTCCTTCCTCCCCTCATCTTCTTTAATCACTATAATCTCTCAATAATAAAAGTTGCCTTTTATATGGCAGAGCTTTGCAGGAAGGCAGCTAAGAATAATGTGTTTCTCACCCAAGTCCACTACAAATTTTTAATCATGTCTTAAAGTTTTAATCATGTGTTAAAGTAGAACTGGTATGACCACAATTTGCTAAAATCTTAGGAATAACATCCAGACACACCACTCTTCTTATATTTAAACCATGGTATAATGTATAACTGTATAATTATCATGCAGTGTCCAATGTAATAATTATCATTATACTCTGTACTATATTACAATATTATCATCCTCATTTTAGGATATCTAAGAGTTTTAAGCCACATTTATCTAATTAGCCTAAATTAAATTTTGTTTATTTCAATGACTATAGAAGTTAATTCAAAGGAAGGTTTTCAAGTTTTGCAAGGGAATTAAGTGCTTTTACTCACTGTTTGGGGAATGCTTACTGCAGCCAATCTGCAGTTTACTATTCACATTCACTTTGGTTTTATTGACAGAGATGGCTGTAAGATGCATTGCTGTAAGCAGCCTGATTATTCAGCTCACATCAATCACAGAAGCAGAGTTTTATTTATCTAAGGTAGCTGAATACTTTTTTATATGTTTTCTCTGCATGGTTTATATCTGAACTGGGATGAACCTAAACCAGGCAATTTCTGATGGGATTTGCTTTTGTGTGTTCCAGAGGCTCAAGCTGTGCTTTCCCTTGTGATGTTTTCCTGTGAGACTTAGGTTATGAAAAGAGATTTGGCTTGCCCAGTTACTAGAAGTGGCTGAGGCAGGGAAGTGAAGAAGGAGAGATTACATGTCTTCCCCCTGTAGAAAAACTGTTGGTGGACCTTGCAGTGCTGTCTGGTGAGGGGAAAAGGCTTTTTACCTTTCATTGGAAGCAGACGAAGGCTGTCTGTTGTTGTGTTCTGGAACACAGCAAGAAGAGTAGAGAGAAGTCTGGATTCATAAGAAAGCATTAGCATTAGTACTACTGTGTATAATGAGATTAAATTTGGTTTAGGGATTTTTCCCTTATTTTCTTTTTTTTTTCTGTTTTGTTCTGTTTTCAGTTGGGTATTAAGCACATAGTAATGAAATTAATTTTTAATAATGAATTATTATTATGAAAAAAGACCAAAAATATCCCCAAATGCCAAACTCACTGTAGATGACACAGATACCTGTATTTAACCATGGTAAATGGACTGCACAGTTCCTTACAGAGTCAAGCAGTTACCTGTGTAGCACCAAAGAAGACAGCCACAGCAGTTTCAGAGTAGTAACTCCCAACAGGAACACTTCCAGGCTGCATTAAGGCCACATTTGGGCAAGTACCTGTGTATTTTTGGTGGCAAATAGCAGAAAGATTTAAAGTCAAAATACAAGTCCTTAACAAACTGTCCAGGTTCAGCTCCATCCTGATTTTACCTCAAATAAGTCAATTGAAAACTTCTATTGCCTTCAGAGAATGTCTGACCAAGCCAGGGCTATAGATAGACTAGAATGCCAATACATAGTTTTATATCAAAATTACTTTACACCAAGCTGCCATATCCACACGGGCTTGTGGGAAGAGTTAATCACTTTGAATTGGTGAAGCCAATTTTCCAAAGATGAGTTCTTAGAAGAAAGTCAGGAATACTAAGAATCAGGTTTAAAATTGGTTGTTTGAAGTGCTTTTCATGTGTACAAAAGAAATGTTGGTCATTGACAACAACGGCTTAGGGTAAATTTTTTTTTCAATTAGGGAAACCCAGAGAGGACTGAGATGTGAAGGCAGGACTTGTGGTGAAAGGCTGAACCCTGAATCACGATGATCCACCCCTCATGACTGGCAGCAGGATTAAGCTGAAATGATCCCTTTTTTGTTGTTGTTGTTGTTTTGAACTGCCTTCTTTTGTGCCTTTATAATCCAAAATGAAATGCTTAGTAAAGGAAATCAAATGTGGATTTGCATGTATGCCGTCCAGCTTTGTTCTAATCTTATTAATTGTATTCAGAATGAGAAAAATTCTGTTATTTCACTTAATTCAGTCAGTCATATCTCTGAAAAGTGGAAGTTTGAGTGCATCTGGACAATGAGCTGAGATGTGTGCTAGTAAAACTCCTCACCTCTCGTCATCCCTGAGATAACAGGCCGAGATTCACCACTTCTCCCATTTTGCTCCTTGCTGTTCAGCTTACTTCTTTCCGAACATCCATCTGGCATCATTGTGCTTGCTTAGCAAAATTCAGGACAAATAAAAAAAGGAAGATAATTTCTTCAAATTCTAAAGTAGCTGTTAAGCTACATCTGCCCATTCAATTCAACCACCAGCAAAGACTCTGCCTCTGCCAGACATGCAGCTGTACTTGCAGCCGTGATTCAAGTCTGGAAATTCATTTCCAGACTCACTAAAAATCTACTGGAGAGACATACAATGAGTAATATTTTCTGTTTTGTGTATGTATGGATGTAATATAGACAGAAACTTGGCAAAAGAACCTGCTACACATTTCCAACAGCCTATCCCTGTAGACTAAGTGTTAAATATATATGTATACACTTACAGGAATACATTTATACATACTGAGACACATAGACTGCCATATATGTGTGTGTATAATATATATATATATGCACATGCAATTCCTTCTAATCAGTTGGACAGTTAGTAACACCAATTCTCTCAAAACAGGAGAAGAGAAAATTATTGGGGTTTTTTTTAGAGTATGTTACCTACAAGTGCAGACCTGAGTTTAGTAATCATGCTTTTGTTGCTCACAGACTGTAAAATATTTATGGAGACAATGTGATTTGGGTCAAGGCATTAAATAAAGTAAAAGTTGCTTTATTCAATATGTGATGAACGGTATTCCATATTAAAAACCAGAGGGAAAAGTGTTCAAATGAAAAAATATGCTTAAAACAAATTCATGTGTTCAAAGTTCATAAATGTTTTAAGAAATGCAGAAGAACAAGTCTTGAAATCCATATTTACTGTATACAACTGAAAAAAACTAATAGTATTTATTTAATCCAGGGGGAGAAGTGACTAAAAATTCAGTATTTCATGATCAACAACAAAAAAAAATTGTCCTTGTAAATTACCATAGTATTTATTGTCAGGAAAGTTACAATAGAGTTATAGCTCTTCTCTTGATAAATTAATAAAGCTGTTAAGTCAACATTGATCTAGACAGAAAATATTTCCTCCAAGTCTGAGAGTATTTATGAAGCTTCAATTCTATAATATTTCTGCACTAAAATATTTGGAGAATGCAATGTGAATTTACTTGGCCGTGAGACTTCTGCTTTTTAAATAATAAAGATTTCAGAAAGACCTAATCCCATAAAAACTTAAGCACAGTCTTGACTTTATGCATGTATGAGGTCAAACTTGTTCTTCAAGTGGGAAGTTTGTAAAAGAAAAGTGACTTAAATGGCCAAAGATATTAAACACTGCCGACCTTCAGGCACTTAGTCCATGTAAAATATGTGTAGAATATAGTGTAGAATGTGAATGTGTAAAATACGTGTAGAATACAAATGTGTGACTGTGCAATTCTTGCCTAATTGAGACTGAAAATAAACCATTATTTGGCTTTTGTATTGAATGGATGTCAGAGAAAATCAACCCAGCCTTTAAGGCCTCAGTAGCTCCAGGACTTCCTACCTGCCCTTTTTGTCTTCCATCGTGTACACCTTAATATTCAGGTTTTTACTTCTCCTGTTGGCTTAGTCTGTCAGTCTGTCACCTTCTCTTTCTGAATCTGAATTTCATTGTCCCTTAAACAACTGCCTCATAGAACACTTGATCTACCTTTTTTTTTTTTTCCTTCATTTCCCTTTTCAAAACTTTACAATGCCACCGTGCTTAAAATAGCAGCTGTGTAATTAGAACTCAGAAATGACTTGTCAAGGCTGGAAGGAGCTTCCAAGGTCCCATATATGTGCTGGGCCCATGTCATCATGCTCACACTCCATTATATCCTGTGAGCTACCAGTGGAGTCAGGTACCATGGACTGCAAAACCCACCAAGACATGAAGATGAGGTAGCTCATTGTACGTCCCAGGCAGTTTGTTGTTGTTTTGTTGTAATCTTCTAAAAATTAAAGACAAAAGAACCAAGCCTTTTATGACTTTGAAGCACTATCAAGAGGATCTCAACATTAATTGGAACTTAATAACTAATCACAACAATTTATGCAGTCTGAATGCTATTTCTGTTCATTTATACTTTGAAATAATTTGTTCTGGGTATTTTTCACTGCTTATGCCTTTCTCTCTGTTCATTCTTAACACACCTGACATGCTGCTGCATAAGTAGAAGCAAAAATACCACACAACCCTCACAAAAGTATTTGAAATAGATAGATATGTGTGACAGAATAAAGTAATATATCAGAAAGGAATTCAGCCTCTGTCTTGTGCAAAAAGCCAGTTAAAGACATCAAACTCAATGCCCATTTGACTTTACAATACTCCCCCAGAGAGTCACTGTCACAGACAGAGTTTTCTTTTGGC
Organism: Bombycilla garrulus; assembly: GCA_013400315.1. Taxonomy (NCBI): domain Eukaryota; kingdom Metazoa; phylum Chordata; class Aves; order Passeriformes; family Bombycillidae; genus Bombycilla; species Bombycilla garrulus. Next base: position 192,914 of record VXBU01003160.1, on the reverse strand, counting down.
AGTTCTGTTTTTTTCCTCTATGACAAAAATCTCTTTGGTGACTTTCAAGCCTGGATAAAGGATTGGGGCACATCTTGGTGAACCTTTACTAGATACCTGCATGTAGGCAATTTGAGCTATGAAGGGACATACTGACCCTAAAGAACCATCAACACTAAGTGACAAAATGGGAGAAACTATATTTGGTTTGGATACTATTTAAATAATTTATTATTTTACTTTTGCTTTAGTCCAAATTCTTTTTTGGTTAATGCTGTGAAAACAGTGTCTCAATACATTCAAAATCAGTCATCTCCTTTTGCTTGATTCCCAGTATTACAGAATACAGTTGTGTTATCACATTTATTTCCATAAAAAGTTGTGCTGTCTTGAGAGAGTATTTGAAAAAAGTGTATCACAAAATAAACTCTCTACATTTTCCTTTTAAAATATCTTAAGTTTATAAGTCATATATACACTCTCTAGACTAAAACTGTAGCACTAGATAAATAATTTCTACAGCTATAACTAAATCCTCACAGAAACAGTCTGGCCATATAAGAATATTTTTGCAAGAAATGGAAGAAATGGAGGAGGAAACATACTGAAAATAAGAATGCCTAGCTAAGGAGTCTCTCTGAGGTACTTTTGAGACACAAACTGCTGTCTAAATTCAAGATAGGTAGCAGAAATGAGTTGCTACTATCTATGCAAAGAAAGCCAGTTTCTTCTTTTCCCTTTCTTGTAGAATGATCCTCAGACTCAAAATTCAGTAGGGTAGCCTTCCTTCTGTGTAGCAGGTATAAATTGTGATGTCATTTGCTTGGATCACAGCACAGCATTCTGCTTTCAATTTCTCTGTGTCACAGACCGTGCAGCAAACTTTCCCCTTTTGTATGTTTAGATTAAAATTTCTGAAAAAGTAGTGCAGATTCCCTCAGCAATGCTCTTTTCCTCAGCTTGTAAACAAAACCAAAACCCAGACCCCTTTTCTCCATATCCCTGAAGCCTGCTCGAGGACTGACAGTTGATTTTCTTCCTCAGTGCCTGAAGCACCTCCAATGCAAAACACACAAAGACTTCAGACATGGTGGTGATGTTTCTGAGAGGGCTGCCACACATCCCACGAGGTCCAGATGGACTGGACAATTCAGCAAAACTGAGAGAGCTTTGACACGTTATCAAAAACATTGTCAAACCATGGAATTTGTGATAGATCTAATTCATCATTATCCATTTTGCTGGAAACTATGGTGTTCTGACAATTTGTGTCAAGAGCTACCCTTCACATCAGTTACTGTGAGTAACCTACACAAGATTTGAAAGCAACCTGTCCCCTGAAAGGTTAGCATGTAGTGGTAAACAGCCATCCATCAGTGTCCTTTATGTTCATGTCTGGGGATAACGGGGATTTCACCAACAGCATATATTTCTTTTGATCTTGGTGCCACTGATAATTGCTGCTCTTTTTGCATCCATGCTAGGTTTCATATGGATGCCAATGGTACATGTACTTCCACTATATTTATTAGTTCACCCTATGTTACCTGCTCCTGTATAAAGCTGGTACTGTCTGGGTGTCAGATTTGAAGATTGTCAGATTTGATTTGGGATGACTAATGACTTCCCACAGCTAACTGTTAGAAAGACAGAAGCTTTTTTAATTGGGGCTTCCTGTCAGTGAAAACAAATGTCTCCTCTTCACTCTCTACTGGAAGAATGTCATCCTGAACTCACTCATCCCTTGAACAGTCCTGTCATCTTTATTGATTCAGGACCAAGTTTGATCCTCGTGGTGGCTGGGTTTCTCTGGCAGTGTATGATGCTTGACTTTCAGCATACCAGCATGGCACATCATGACTACTATACAGATTCAGATATATTTTCCTTTCTTTCTTCAAGAGCATAGAAACAGTGGTTTTTTCTGGCCTTAAATAACCTGGTAAAAAGTATAGTTCTTGCAAATTTCATTGTCCACTTTATTATTTTTCCCTTTTAAGATACAAAAAAAAAATCTAAGATTTTCACTTATACATCAAATCTAAAACTTTCAGCCCCTGCATGAGGTGTTAAGTCACTAAAAACCTAAAATATAATAGTCACGAATCCAACTAAGCACATATTTCATGCCCTCGACACAGTAATTTTGGCTTAGTCACCATTGCAATAGTGGCACCAAAGATATGGACCAATGCCAGACAAAGCCAATGACTTTGTTTTTCAGTGTTAGTAGGGAGCAGTCACTTTGCATTTTCGCCTCTTCAGAGTAAAGTCAGAAATGCCATACAGGGCCATACAGATTTGTATGATGATGTATATTCAAGGTACAGGCAAGAAGCAGCAATGCCTGTGACTTCATTGCTATCTGCCAAATTAAAGAACTAATTTAAATTATAACTTCTAATTACATTCCTTTACTTATTTGTCTATTGATTTTCCCCATGATTATATAGTTTCAATTACACCATTAAAATATGGTGTAATATTTAAAATATTTTTGTTCTAAAAATAAAAACACACAAGAAATAGAAAAATATAACCACATTCATGTATATTTCATTCAATTAATGGACAAAGCCATATGAATTAGATATACTTGAATTGTAATACTGCATGGTCTAACTCAAAGAGGACACATAGGCTTTAAATTACAAAGGGAGCTGAGCTGAAGACTTAAACCACTTATTTCAAAAGACTGAAATAGTCTGTCCCCTGAGAACCTTAGATACCTCTCTCACCTATGTACTAAATCTTGTTTTATATTCTGTAGATGCCAATCTTCTCTCTATGTCTGCTTACTGATGTTCAGCCCTGCGGGTATGCTCCTTCAGGTTTTTCTTTTTACTGAGATTTGGGAACCATATTCTAAATTTCAGAAGTGTTACTCTAACCTTGGCCATATTTATGTTTGAACTAACTGTTTCAGTGCTGCTTTTTCTGAGAGTAGACTTGTGTGAAGGAATTTCACCCAAGTAACATCTTGCCAGTTACTCAAAGCAGATAATGCACTTATTTGAATTATCAGGGTGAGGATCATGAATGCAGGAGAAACTATAAAAATGTTTTAACTGCATCAAGTTAATAGGTAACCTAACAATATAGCAAAAAGTATCTAATATCAATTAAACCAGTGTACAGGTGCAAAGGGAAAATAGGTCTGTTCCAACACAATGATAAATTTAATTTATAAAATCAATACTTAAAAAAAGGTATTGTGATCAGTTACAAAGTTGCTATAGTGAAACCCAGTGTTTAAATATCAGTGGGATAAAATATTCTAGTAGATATATTCTTTCACTACAGAGTTAATGTGAATCCTGACTATTGGGGTTAGTCAAGGCCATGTGAGAGCAGTGCAAATTCAATATCAGACAGAGAAACTGCCACATTAAAACACCCGATGGCATGTGCCTTAACATTTGGGGGCTCATATGTGTTGAACAGCTTCTGGTTCTTTCTCAGTAAGGTGGGGAGAACTTGATTGTCGTGTCATGAAACAGTTCTGTGGGGATGGCAATGAAGGACTAATGGCACTCAAGTGGCTTAGTATATATTCTCCCTAATATTCACAGTTCATTCACTCAAGACAGTCTCACTTACAGCTCCAGGTGCCTGTATTTTTTGGGATGAAATCAGCGCTAAGCTGGGATGACAAACCCTGGTGTGCAGACATGAGGACTGGGGGCAGGATGCAAATACCTGTCTGGGTTAATTGGCACAAAGGCACACACCAGCCAGCACAGCCCACTTTCTGCTGACCTTTGTGTGCTTTCCAGACCAATCTCATTCACATGACTCCTAAAAAGACCAGCTGATCGACAGCCAACCAGAAATACAGCCTCTACATGAGAGCACTTGTGCTGTCTCAATACTAGACTAAACAATCTGACACCCAGTTGCAATGTGTGAGTGACAGAGTCAGGAAAATAAACCAAAGAGAAAAAATAGGGTCTTTGCCTCAAGCGCTGTTAGAGGGGTAGATTATTGTTTTGCATTCAGTGCCAAAGATGTGAGTATATATCTTATTTTTTAAATATTGCACAGCAATTCCTCTCCTTTCCCTAAAAATCTGCCTGCTGGTTAATTTCATAGATATCAACTGAAAGGCAGAGTTGCCAGCTCCATGTAACCCACCCCAAACCTAACAGCTGTACTTGTGCACATGCAGCATCGAGCCATCTGTGCAATGTAGCACAAAGCACTCGCTTGACTTAGTAAAGGACAAGAGAGAAAGGCTTTGGAACTGCGAAGAAACCTTTCTTCTGAGGAGCGTTTTGGCCAACGTACGCCTTATTTCCTGGGAAGCGTGCAGAAACGGGTGTCTTGGAAGAGCCGTGAGGAAGTCTGGCTGAGAGGAATAGCGCTCCTTCTGTGGGCTTGCGGTGTGTGCACACCACCGTTGGTGGAACAAATGGTAGCCATATGCTTCCTCCTGCTAGCTAGCTAGGCATATGTGACCACTGCCCTCCTTATACCAACTCCTCTGTGTTACCACTCAAAAATCCAGCACCCCAGGAAGGACTGATCTTGTTGATGTGATCTTTGCCAGGACCCATACCTAGGAGCAAGGAAGACATGGCAAAGCATATTCCCTCTCCTTTAGCGGCTGACTTCAATCTGGCTAATTTGCCTTTGTAAGAGGAATGAGTGGGGGTTGTTCCTTTTCTTCTTCCTTGGTGTCTGTGGATTAGAATGGAGACAGATAATGATGCAGCAATGACTAGAGTGACAGTCAGGTTTGATGGATATATTACCACTTTTATTTCATTTGTTTATTTGTTTATTAGTTTTTAAGATATAATGCAGCTCAAACACCTGACTTTCCAAAAGTATGCTGATTTTAATTTATTATGTTATTTACTGGTACATCTCTTGACTTCCATTTGGTTAGTTACCCGTGCTGATACTGGAAAATGAGAACAGTACCCAGACTGTAGTGTCACTAATTCCCTCTGGGTATGGGACGTGACAGTTGATATTCTGTGCAAAGTGTCAGTTTCAAGTACCTTGAAATGAAGTTAATAAACTTATTCAAAGAATTAATTGCCCAAGAAGCTTGGGCTCAAATTGTTCTTCAATCAAGGTTTTAAATAGAATACTCTACAGGCTGGGAAAGAAAGTAGGATCTTGATTCAGCCAGTTTGGGATTCCTGCTTTAAATAGAAATCACTTGTAGAAGTGAAGTCTGGAGTATTTTTTACAACATCTTAAGTATTTGAGACTATTTGCTTCATTTGGGGTTGATTCTAATTAAAACATGCATACAGCCCTGGGCTAACAATTAATTCAAAGCATTTTGCATTTGAGTCATTCAAAAACAATTAATGTCTTTGAAAATAGTGAAGTAAGCCTCATCTATAAGAATATTTGTGTGTCCACCTTTGAAAATAGGTATTGCAGGAATATTCTGTTTCCAGTCATATGACGGTGGAAGTAAAGCTTGCTGGATGTGATCAAACCACTTAGGGAAACTGGCAATGTGTGTTTTGGCTACAAGGAAGAAGTGAATCAATAAAGTATATTTCAAACTGCAACAGAGACGTACACAGCTGGTATTTTTGTTGGTGGAGAAAAAGGTTGATTGGATTAACAGAAAAATAAGACATAAGTCATGTTCATGAGTTCAAATAGATATCTGTAAGAAAATAAAATCCATGGTGGATCTTTCTCATTGAAGCTTGAATGAACTTTATGGACTGCTATATTTTATGTACTTTTTTCAGTAAATTAACTAAAACCCCTTAAGTAGAGTAGAGTTTCAGTCACAAGGAACTCTTGATTTGCTTTTGCTTTTCAGTGGAGTCTGTCCTGCAAGGCAGTTACTGCTTGGGTTGTTATTAAAGTCACAGTTCATAAACCATGAAGATAGACATAAATGCTCCCATCAGTTAAATGCATAAATCAGCTTGAATTTTCTCTGAAATCTGATGCAGTTCAGATATTGAACAGTTATTTCAATGGGAAAGAGAGTTTTAATCTCTTCAATAAATAAAATTAAGAGATCTAATGCTTGATTGGCAAGTGTGTAGGTGGACCTGATGAGTAAAAAGTAGAAACCCCTCTTGAACAGAGAGGAAAAAAGTGGGAAATGATGCTTCAAAATATTTTGGCATTAGAGACAGTTAGAGATTACTCTCTAATATGGATTTCATGTGTGAAGTTTTGGGGCTGATGAAAAGTAGTCTTGTCATACTTTATGCAAATATACTTTTTACAATGTACAAAGATCTGGAAGTATTTTGATAAATTTTCAAATATCTGAAATGGGCGTATTTATACTAATTTCACATAACTCCCAGAGGACTATTGAAGCAACAGGGTTATATTGTTCTTCACATTAGTTTGCAGTACAAACTAATAAGAAAGCTACGTGTTTCAGAATAGGTATGGTCTAGGTGTATCTAAATCAATACATTAAGATGATAGAGACAAAAAAAAAGGAGGAATAAGGAAATTTGGAGATTTGTCTGGAATTATTTAATGTTGGAAAGCAAAGCAGCAGTTAGTGTAAATGGGAATTCTGAAGATGGCTGGAGCAGAACATACAGACGGATTCAGCTGGACATGAGGATTGCAGCAATGGTACAAGAGACATTAATCTCTCCCATGTTCAGGGGCAACTGAAGCTGAGATTTCATTGGTATGAACTTCCAGTTTGAATTAAACTCCTATCACATTATATTTTGAGCCCTTGAAAAGTGCTACTTTCTCATCAGAGAACTTAAGACCACCCTTGTACTCAAGAGTATGTGGAAAAAAGCAGGTATTTTCCTGCTGGAGGTTTGCCCCCTGGCATCTTGTCCAGTTTTGTCTCAGTGGGACTGAACAGACTAAACTTCTGTGTTGCAAAAAAAAAAAAAAAAAAGTGCTAGATAATTAGTAGACATTTACTTTTTTTTTGGTAATTATAGACATTTTCTTTTGTAGAATAGAGTTTGTTCCTCCTATAATTAGACAAATATCAGACCTAAAAGGAAAACAGCAGCTTTAACGGGAAAGAAAGAAAGGCTTAAAATTAATTTTGAAGCAGTTTCACATGAAATGTCTGGTTGTGCTCAGAAGCAAGTGTTTTGTTATAGGACGATTCAATCTGCAGTGAAACAGTTTACTTTTTCTAAGTAGAAAATCTGAAATATTTTGGTAGAACTGAATGTTTTTATGAAGCAGTCCTATGAATATTTTATTTTATGCTGGAAAAGCACTCATACAAAAAAATTACCAGACAGCTCTGCCATAATTCTTGCTAGATTTAGTAGTATTTGCATTATATTTTGTTAAGTAAATACACAGGCCTTTGTAGATCTTGTTCTTTTTATAACCTTTACAGCTAAATTTCAACAGTGAAAGTTTGAAACTGAAGATCAAGTATCTGTTCAGTACATTGAATTTCATATACATTATATGTGGAAACTAGCATGTTCCAAGAATTTTCTCTCTTCTCTTGTCTCAGCTTTTGATAATCTTCTGAAAAGATCTGGGGCTCTATCTTTCTGCCATTCCTAGGAGGAATGAAAGCTAATACAAATGGATTGTTCTTGAAAGCAAAGTTAGAACATTAAGAAAACAGGTAACAGACTTAGCCAACTGCTCTCTTTGCCTCAAGCAGCCATTTTACAGACCATTGCAAACTCACTCATAATCTGTAAAACGCAGATATCCATCACTTTTACTAGGTATTGTCTGTACCAATAGCCAGGATAAAATGAAATTATGTGTTGGTTGTTGATCTCACACTCTAAGTCCACAGCCGTAAGAGCAGTTAAAGGAGCTCTGTGGGGCAAAACATTCACACACATACAGACCCCACGAGACCTTATTAAACTTAATAATTCAGAAATGCAGTTGAGCAGCTATATGAAAAATTAGAGCCTGGCATCATGCACAGATGAACAGATATTTCTCTATTCTTTCAACTTCTCTCTGATCTGCATGGGAGATGGAAGGTTTCTTGAATCTCCTGAAGTTATGAAAGAAAAAGAGAAAAGATGAACTAATTTAAAATCTACCCCAAGGGAAAGTTCTTGGCCCTGGTGGGTTTAAAGAAGATTTCTATAAAACATTTTTCTTAACCTTCATACATTTACTTGACATGCTCTTTTCCTTGAGGGATTCAGGTGCAGTCACTTCTGCCACTCCTGGTACATTGACTTAATTGTACAGATTACAGAAATGACATCTCCTGTAAACTGATCTTATTCATCCATGACAATAACAAACCTGTAAAAAAGTTTGAGCTTGGTCAATCACTACATGAGCTAAGAACTGATGATCTTGACCAAAATGTTGATTTTCACAATTAGCTGTGCTGAGCACTACATTCCCAGCTGGTGGATGCCCTATTGCATTTATCAGACCCTGCACTGGCTTCAGCTGGAGAAAAAGAGGCTTGGGGAAAACCATGTCACTCTCTACAACTACTGGCAAGCAGGATGTAGCAAGATGGGGGTCTGCCTCTTCTCCCAGGCAACAAGAGAGATGACAGGACTCAAGCTACAAATGGAGAGTTTCGAGTTGCACATTAGGAGGAATTTCTACCTGGAATGGGTTGTGAAACATTGGAATAGATTGTCCAGGGAGGTGTTGGACTCATCCCTGAAGGTGTTCAAGAAATGATGGGGTGTAGCTCTTAGTGCCATCGTTTTGTTGACAAAGTGGGCATCAGTCAAAGGTTAGACTCGAGAATCTCAGAGGTCTTTTACAACAAAATTGATTCTGTGATTTTGTGATTCTGAGCTTAGTGTTTACTCTGGGAACCACAGCTGGTAGGAACATTGCCTTCTCAATGCTGAGATGAGTAGGTATATTATCTTCTCTTCAAAGGAAAGTATGTCAGTTCAGCTACAAACAGTTATACAGTAGAGTAAGAAGAATGATGACACCCAAATGTATCCAGTTTGTAGTACTTTGGGAATTGGATGAGGACTTTGATACATCCAAAGTCTGAGGGAAACCTTAGACCTTCCATTTTGTTCAAGGAAGGATACTTGATATTTTATGATATTTAAATCCTAGGATCTATTTTCCTAAGAACAGTTTTATGTGGTAATGATTTTAATTTTACAGACTCACTGGAAAAGTGATTTTGCATTTTACGGCTTCTATTTGTCTTCTTGATCATATGTTTTACAGATTAAAATAAGAACAGGAGACTGAGACTTGTGCAAGCAGGGAATATTACAAGATCCTTCTTTACACAAATAGATTAGGGACAAATCTTAAAAGCTCAGTCAACTCTACTAGCAATTTTAATTCTCCTCCTAATAGCTTATGATAAATACTTCTGTAAAATGAACTCTAATGTACTTCATCTGAGTGTTCCAGAGTTTGGAGATCTTAGTGTCAGATACTAAAGAGGGTCCATAAAACTACATTTACGAAACAAGTAAAGTATGTAAGTGAGTTCTTTGCGAGATAAAGGCACTACAGCTTTGACATATGGAAAGTGAGATTTCTAGTAAGTGCTTGGGGTGATGATCCTATTAGAAAGCCCATAGCTTTACAACAAGTAAGTTGTATGGTATGAAAAGTCACACTTCTAAATCAGACAGTTTGCACTTGTTTGCTTTTAATCAGCTTGTGAGGAGCTTGCAGTCTCTGCATTAACTCTCTAAATTAGGGAATGCTAAAGCAATGCTTGAACAGAAAGTTTTCAGGATTTTCCAAGGTGCATCTATTACCTCATTTAACAGTAAGCATGGGTCAACAGTAAGCATTGTGCTCCAACAGATATTCCTATTGAATGTGCTACTTTGCTGATAAAGCGTGATTTTTATTTTAGAAAATAAATTTTAACAGAAGATAGCATGTAGATTTACTAATGACTTAACTATCCAAAACAACATCCTGGATAAATTCCAATTTGGGTAATATATTTGCTCCTTAGTTAAAATTAACCTATCTTTATAATTAGATATACTGGGATACCCCAATGGAATAACTTGAGGTCAGTTGGAATTATATTAATTTATACCAATGAGGATCTGGCTCAATACTTTTCTTCACTTCTTGCCCTAGGATCTCATTAGGGAGGCTATTAATAGAGTGGCAACATCACAAGGGAAAGGAAATGGGGAAAGGGGAAATTGGATAAGTCTTTAAAAATAAATTTAATCCAATCAAGACTACAAACAGTGTTAGAAGTGAAATTTTAGTCATGCAGTTACTGCATACACTCACCATGGGACAAAGTTCTTAATTTTTCACAGTAGCACTTTCTGTATTCAGCTTTTTCCTTTGTTTCCGGCAGTTGGTGTATTATGCACCATTCAGGTAAATTCTTGCCCATTATTTTTATATATTCTTTTTTCCATCCATCTGGATTGATGTGCATCCCCTCTTAGAGTCAGGGCCAGGGGGCCATTTGATCCTATGCTTGTGTGGTACCAAGTGAACACAGTATCAGCCAGGGCATGGCAAGAAAAGCCACAGTAAAGTTCATTGGTGCTTGGGGCAGACCCTGCTCCGCTGGGCTTGTTTCACCTCCTTCTGAAAACCTATCACAGCCTTCCAGTCCATATTGCTGGAGCAGGAGCGAAGGAAACAGTGAGGTGTGGGGGACTTTCCGCCTCTTTAGGGTTGCCTCACTCTGCTGTGTCTCCGAGCACACCCATGTATGCATGCACGCACAAACTCAAATGACACCTGAATTCTCTGAATTCTTTGAAAAGGCATTTGGAAACAATGGAACATGATCTAAGTTATTGCTTGCTTGCTTGAAGTAGGTCTCAGACCTGCTGCCACGTTGGCTTCCTCCAGGTCTGTAATGGCTCATGGACAGGGAGAGTCGACACTCCCAGCTTGATTTTCAGCTGCTCCAAAGTGCCAGCAAACCTTGTTCAAAAGCATGTCTTGATGTCTCATGTGCATAAATGTAAAGTGTTTGTTGTTTCTGTCTGTCAAAATCCAAATAATAACATTGATTCTAATGACAATAAAGTTTAGTAAATACATCTTTCTGTCTCATTATCAGTATAATGCTTAAATGAGCTAATTTAAATGTATTTACTACATTATTTATTTTCAGTAAAAAAAAATCTTCAGAGAGAAGACATTGTATGGCTTTCATTTGCATTTATTTTATATTTGCACTATTTGACGTCAGATATAAATCTGTGCATATGTGCTGGTAAATAGTGTCATTACCTTTTAAAAGGGGAAATCTTTACAGGAGTGTACTTAAACGCAGAGTTATTGTATCACATCTTCAGTCAAAGCTATGGACACTAATACTGCTTTTAGGATGACTTCTTTGTTTGTGCTATATATAATTTTTATGCATTGAGATCTGGCAATGGACATGATGTTAATGACAATATACTTCCCATTAGGCAAGCAGTACACTTGGATCCAGCCTGATTTATAAAACAACAACACAACAACACTAGTTAGGGCATTGTATTCTACTTGCCAGATGGTTAACTCCCATGGGTTAATGAGTATACCCAAATTCTAGATGATTTAAGATGTCCTGCGGATATTTCCTTAGGTACGAGGATTGCTGGCTGTTAATTTACATGTGTACTGTATTTTTCCCTCTCTCTATTGGTCTCATGAGGATTCTGAACTTCTTTTTCTCCATAAAATGCTAATAAGCCATATTTAACACCTTCTCCTTTTGCTGCTCTGACCATCAAAACATTGTTTTCAGATTTTAAACACTTCATCTATTAGACCAAATTAGTTCCTCACAAAGAACCAGAAACTGGAAATTTGTATGT
>VXBU01003160.1:155351-172706 GCA_013400315.1 Bombycilla garrulus | reverse complement strand
AGGGGGGGGTGTGGGGAGGAATAGACATTTCCTTACCCATTCAAATGTTCCTCTTATTAGATTCTCCTTTGTGCCTAAATTCGTATTTTTTTCTATTAGCATTTCTAAGGGTATACAGGTGTGGTTACAAATCAGAAGCACAGAAGTATAATTCATGTCCTACAACCATGTGCCAGTGTGTGTCTGCTTTGCAAACAGTAGCAAAATGTGTGCTTGTTGGAAGCATCTGCCTTGCTTCAATTCACAAAACATAATTTAAAACACACGTCTGTCTGGATTCAAAGCCTTTTCTCTGCCCTACTTCCCCTTCCCCCCAAATTAATGTGACAAAAAATGGAAAATCATGAATGGTTGTGCCTTCTTCTGGTCTGAAGCACAGTTACTACTGTCTTGTCACGTGGCGCCCAAGAAGACAAGCGTGTTTGTCACTCGAGAAAAGAAGAGATGACTTTCCCTGACAGCCCCTCGCTGAGCGAGGGGCTTCATCCTCCCAAGGCGGGGTAGAGCACGGAGCCAAAGGGCTCACCTGCTCGGCGGTGGGCAAACCTGAGGCATCTCCACCTGTGGCAGTGCATCAGGAGTGCAGCTGCAGCCCAGAGGTCCCTGCTCTGCAATAGTTCTGCAGGAGGAGAGGCTGGAGCCCGCCCAGCACCCGGGCGGTGCGGTCTCTCCTCCGCAGCTTGTATTTCTGGTGGGGGAAATGTTAGTTAGCATTCCCAACTAAATTAGATATCTATGTTCCGACCAATTCTTCCCCCAAAAATCAGTCTCTAGAATAAAATCCCTCACCCATCCCCATCCTTTGTCTGATCGTGTACTCTCATAAGCAAAGGCTCCCTTTGTCACTTGTCTGACGCCGCTGGGCTTGCAACAGCTCCTCCCTGATGGCAAAATACACTGCTGATGTCTGCAGCTCTTCGTGTCTTGGGAGTCCCAGGTCTTCAGCTTCTCCTTTGATGTCCTTTCAAGGATTTGACTTGTTATCTGTTTCTTCCATCAGATTTGGCAGTACCCAGAAGATCCGAGTTCTGGGCTCCGTTTTTACTTTAGCTCAAAATTGGATTCAGGACAAGTGATTAAGGGCCTGAGAATGACCTAGCTGAGTCTGATTCAGTGTTGACCTAGGCAGTAATTGGATATGGTTAATGTGAAATCAGACATTTGCTGTAATTTTGAGATTAATTAATTTAGGAATGAATGCACAGACAGCAACTTCCAGTGAAGATTTAAGAACAACTGGAAATATTAATTCTCAGGAGTTTCATGTAGAGATCCAAATATTACTAAGATAATCCAAGAATTAACAGCTTTCTTAGACGAATTTTTAAGAAGGCAACATGTCCCAAGTTATCTTGTACATATTTAAGATGATTTCTTTGCTATGGTTATGGTTCTCACAGGATTGTTTGTTAATGACCAGATTTTCACCTGCTGACAACCTCACTGTCAAAGGCAAAACTCAAACAACATTATACTGAAGCAGAATTCAGATTCATGAAAACCAGCAGGGATGGGCAAAAGGAAGGGACAGCTTGTAGGGCAACCAAATTATACAGAGATATAAGAAAAATACATTTTGCACAGCACTACCACTTGTGATCATTAAAGATTTGTCAGTCAACAAAATCTCAAAAGGATTAATTACTCATATTGTTAATAAATTGCTTTATAAAATATTTGTCCTTATAAACTGTTAGAAAAATCTCAGAACATTCAGTAATTTTATTTTGAGATTTAGATTTAATTTTTCACTTTCACCATTATTTTTGTTTCTTTATTGATTGATTCCTCTTTGAACTGGCAGCCCAAATTTCAAATATTTCAATGTTAAGATCCAGAACATTACTGGAAATTAATGTCTGAAGCAATTAGAACCTGAAGTGCATAATTTCATCTTCCGGTTTTCATGTCATGGCTAGTAAAGCTTCTGAATGTTTACACAAAGTGGAAGCTGCAGGGTCACAATAACATCAAATCTATTTCACAGAAATACGTGTATTTCTGAGAATATTTTCTAGGGAAGGAATGATTAAAATAATTTCTGTAACACATAATGTAAAGAATTAAATGTGTTACACTGTCAACACGTTTCCTTCAGATAAAGGGAATGAACTGAATTTTATATGTAGAATCTTTCTTGGAATCAATGTGAAAAAAACCACTTTCTGCCCAGTCAAATGCAATGCTTCAGGTTCTTCAGATTCATAACAGGAAATTTCATGTCATGTAACTTAATGATTAGATCTTTAGTGCCACTTGTACCAGGTAACACTACACCAGAAATCCAAAATCAAATGTCCCTGGGTCCTGATTTAGCAGATTAACAACATAAAGACCAGTCTGTATCAGCAACAGCAACAGCAACAGCAACAGCTGGATTTGGACCTTAAGTCATCTTACTTGCATACACCAAACTCCACTGACAATAATACTCTGAGTCCTACAAGCACAGCCCCATATACAAAATTTGGTTGTAATAGTTTATAGAGATGTTAGGAGGCAGCTTCAGTAGGTGAACAATAAATGGAGATGTAATGCCTGTATGTTTTCTGCGGCATGTTAGTAATACCCAACAGAAGTTATTTCTGTCTGTTTAACATATAGGCTTCTTATAATATTAACAATAAAGCACTGCCTGGAATATGTTCTGAAGACACACATCTGTTGCAAGCTATTGCATATACAGAATGCAAGCTCCACAATAAATCTTTTTAAAAAAGAGCACATTGATCCAAATAAGCAAACAAGAACACAGGTTCTAACAGGGAAAAGTAAAATCTGTTTCCATTAAATTTGTGTAATAAATATATTGCATTTCCTATGTCAGTCAAGAGAAAGTCACAATGTGTTTTGATCCTGTCTTATAATAGAAAACTAGGAACAAAACAGTCTTTCAGAATTCCCCCAACAATTTGTTTTCATAGGCAAGGTACTGCAGGGCTTTCTCATGACAAAGTCTAGCCAATAAATAAGGATTTGTGGCAGCAATAAGAAACTTGTTTTGCATCTGAAGTCAATAGACACATTGAATGTACAAAATAGAGTAGGTATGGATACAAATAAAAGAAAAGTGACAACAAAAATAAAAAAAATCATCTGGCTAGGTATATGCATTAACTAAAGCACCTGAAAATTATTCATCTCTTCCTACCTTTGCGAGGGGGAAGATCTTATGGTCTTCACATGGAGTGTCCAGCATCCCCTCAAATCATTGGCCATCTTTTCATCTAAGGCCCACATGCTTATGGATACCAAAAGGTTTTGTTTCCTCTTGAGGTTTTAAACTTTACTGTCTTCAGATGGAAACACGAACAACAACAAAGCAAGCACTGTTTCCATTCTGAAGAGAGCTGTCCTTCAGCCAGTGTCCAAAGGGAAGCGATAGCTGTGCACAAGTGCAGAGTGACCTGACACATGCATGAAACATGCCTTCATCCCCAGAAATAACAATTCCAGCTCACCAAAAAAATCAGCTCAAGGTTTATAAAGCATGGATGTTGCAGTTTTTATCATATTTTCTTCAAAGAATGGGAAAGATTTTCCAACTTTTCCTTGATCAAAGCTAACCCAGGAACCAGCTGTGTAAAGAAGGAGGTTATGCCAAACTGTTGCAGATAAGCTGATGGCAGAAGCCCAGCACAGATTCATGCCAAAGGGTTTTGTCAGCTTTCAAGCCTTCTTCACAATTCAGTGGTGGGGGGTCGCCAATGATCCTGAGGAGAGTACCCCAGAAGAGTGAAGAGGCAGAATTTACAGCAGGGTTATGTGGGGAGATGGGGTTCTCACGAAGCTGAGGACAGCCTGGAAGGGAGAATAAAGAGGAAGGAAACATCAAGTTACCAGCACTGTGTGGTTTAATACTAGGTAGCCATAAATGTGCAAAATGATGAAATTGACTCACGTCTGCTTGTCCATATTTCCACCTATCTGGGGAAAACCATTTTGACCCATGCAGAAATTTATTGCCCTGGGAACAATACTAAATGGGCCTATGAAGAAACATTGGTTCAGATCCACAACCCTCTACAGCTTGGTTCACATCAAATTATCAGTCTCTTATTGCATCTATTTACAAAGTTGTGCTTAGTTTTTCATCTATTCTGAGCAGTAGCATCCCTCCTCTACAAAAATCCAATGCAATCAGTAGACCTTGAGAAAATCTCTTGGGGAGACAGAGCGCTGCTTGTCTCCTAAAAATCTGCTGTCTGAAAATCTGGGAAAACAAAAACAACAAACCAGCATAATTTTTAGATAGTGGAATAATGCACTGGCTACATGTTATGCTTTATGTTATTCTCATCCTGTAGGCAGACAGAAGAGGTGGTCACAGCCTTAGGAGTTCCTTTGCAGGCAGACAGGGGCTCAGGTAGCAGCAATTGCTCATTTTTCTGAACTGAATCCTAGTACCGAACCAGAAGTGCACTATTGTGTGAAATGAACTTTGTTTTCTCAAAGGATGCCTTTCAATCTGAGTGCTTGAAAGTCAAAGTCAAAGCTGAATTATGTCATGGTAATATCTAACTTGATATTGATTAAAAAAATAAATATGCATATTGTTTTAAACAGAATGTTATGAACAATATGCTTATGGGGCTAGAAATACCAAAATCATTAGATTTTTTTTATTGGAGGATATTTTCAACATTTTGCTTATCAAGTTACCTTACTTGTTAGCATGGTCATATTTTATCTAATATGTAACTGAAACAATACACAAATTCCACTCTCTTTTTTTCTAAATGTCTCATTGCAAATCTTTACTATTTAAAGTGCACAATCATAGAAGTTTTAAACAAAAAGAATTTATTAATTAATACTCAACTGTACATACATGCTGTACTTTATCCATCCAGCTGTGGCTGGATAACAAAGTTGTTACTGCCGCCTGAACAAATAGCAGTGGGAAAATCTGTAATTTTGAATTCCTTATCGAGGATCAATCATGTCTAAGAGGACCTCAGAGAGGCAAGGAATTCTCTGATGTTTTAATAACACTTTCCTCTATTTTTTCCATAGAAACTCAGGAGATTGCAGGTCTGACCCCAAATCCTGAAGTTCTGAATCAGCCTTGGTGGTTTCTGCCATTCTTTGTTGCTCCATGATTCCACTGGTATATTCCCTTTCTGCAGGCAGCTCACCCCCTTCAAAATGTGTTTATGAATGAATCTCCCAACAGTCAAATAGGCTAAAGAGAGAGTATTTCAAAGCTGCACACATCTATATTCTTGTCCCGGCTCTTAAGATTATTTGAAATATCTTAAATTCAAACTGCATGTGTAGTAGTACCATCTTTAGGTGCTAAACTCTTAATAACCTGCCCCTAAACCTCCAGTATAGCAAAATCTCAATACATACTTGACTCAAAAAGGTAAAAGGAGACATTTTTCTTTAGGATTCATATTTGAGCACTTTGTTGGTCTGGGGCCTCAGTCCTGTAAAAGGCTGCATGTGTGACACCCAGAGAATAAGTTACAGACACAGTAGGTGAGACACATTGTGCCAGTGCACAGATCCAGAAATGCGCAGTGTCAAAGCAAGGTGTGACTGGAAGGGACCTCAGAACTTGTTCTGCCATTCATTCAGTCCCAAGGCAGGAGCAACTCTACCTAGAGCATCTCTGGTGGGTGTTTTACATAACATACCTCAAAAAACTGTGCTACAGGCTCCTCAGACTCCTCTGCTAGTTCTAGCACCAGAAGATTTTTCCTAATGTCTAATCTGAATCTTCAGTGTCATTATTTCAACTCTTGTCCTAACTGTTTGTCCCATATGTGAGTACCAGAATTTCCCTCAAACTGTCCCCAGCAAAAATAACACAAAGCCTTTCAGCCTTTCCTCTCAATTAAGTTTTTTTTCTAAGATTTTATAATTTTCTTCTAACTCCTACACCAAGATGCCTAAAATCAGCTACACTGCTCTAGCAAGGGGAATGGACAGACATTTTAGTTGTCTCCCCATACATATACTCTTATTTGCAAAACTCAGTAAGGTATCTTTGCTTTTTCTGCAGTAGCTGGATATCATTGACTCACATTGCTTGTAAGCCAGTGCCATCCCCAGAGCATTTCCTGCAGAACTACTGCAAATCAGGTGTTCCTGACAAAGCCACACCGACACTTTCCTGCACTTCTGTTTTTTCTGTAGTCTGCAAAACAAATCATTTTGTAAGATGATGTAGTGTTTTGTAAGAACTGAAGTTGAGATGATGGTTTACATATAACAACAGGCATCAGCTACCCCCATTTGCTGCTATTTTGACAATATCCCTGTTTCTAAAGCCACAAGCAGAGCTTGTTTTTTCTTCTAGATTTTTAAGTATCCTAGTGTGAAGCCCATCAGGCTCAGCTTATCTGAAAGCGTCTAATGAGTAGTCTCATCAACTCCAATGAGATGCATGTGCAAAGTTAAGCCTGTACTCAAGTGCTTTCCTGGATCACGGCCAGAAAGCTCAGCACTTTACAGGCCGAAGCTGCTTTAAGTTTTCCTGATTGGCAGTGGAAATACAGGACTACCCAAAAAGGATGTGCCCAAACCTTGCATGGCTCAGGCACAGTGTAAGAGCACAAAGGTTATAGAGCAGTGCATTGTATTTCCCTAAGGGAAAATGTGAAGTTGTTTACAGATCAAGAGGAATGCCCAGACCCAGTATGTTTAGAACAAAAAAGAAGCCTCTACATGACCTATTAACCCACAATTACTACTGATATAGCAGCCTTTTCATGCATCTCCAGTGGGCAAAGACCCCGTTAAGAAAAGGAAAGAAAACAAACTAGCACAACAGCACATTTGTGCAAAAATTCAGGCAATAAGCAAGTGAAAGAATTGTGGTTTTGAAAGCACTGCTCTTTGTGGGA
The DNA here is from genome assembly GCA_013400315.1 of Bombycilla garrulus. NCBI lineage: Eukaryota > Metazoa > Chordata > Aves > Passeriformes > Bombycillidae > Bombycilla > Bombycilla garrulus. The sequence goes on along the minus strand of VXBU01003160.1, from coordinate 165,852 downwards.
AGTCCTTGAATTTCTGGACCACTTAATTCAAGACCCATACTTGCTACAAAGGTAACAGAATCCAAGTGTAAATTTTAATAATTGCAGCAGTGATTACTTTTGGTTCTTGGCAGTTCATTACTGACTGCACAATTCCAGAGGCTCTCGTTAAATGGTCCATGGAATGAATCAGGCATGGAATTAACCTATTTTGAGTTCCCTGAAGCTTATGTCCCATGAAGGAGTATTCACACACCTCTCTTGGGGCCAATCCCAAAAGCCCTTCCTCATACGAGTAATCCTTACCCACACCAGATTGCTCTTGACTCCAGTGCCAGCATTTGTGCTAGCAGAGGCTGTGCTTGTGAGTAATCATTTGCAGGACTGGGTGCGTGGTTTTCATGTTCCATTTGACAAAAGCAAATTACTTGCGGGCACAGTCCCAAGTCTACATGAAAAATTACCCTTACTTGTTTAAAAAGAAACAGCATTTCTGTTACATTCTTCCTTCCTTTCTAATTGCAAGCACATTTGTACGCTGTCCTAACGGAGGCAAATGTCGGCGAGATTGGGAGCAGTGGTTGTGAATCATTATTAACTGCACAGTGCTGTTCAGATGCCAGCTGTGATGATCCGTGGTCTGTCTGCTAGAATTCCCCAGGGAAAAAACATCTGGGAAAGGGTAAAGCTAAGCAGAGGGCTAATAACTATCAAGAATCCCTTTCTCTTTTGTAAGGCTTCCCTTTTCAGATGTTTTGCTTAAACAAAAAATCAAAAAGAAAATCCATTCCCCCTCCTCCCCCCTCCCCCCATTATTGTTTCTTTTAGTCTATGCAGAGTCCTACAGTGTTTAATCTCTCTTCCTTTCTAGCCAAAGCCAGTGAATTAGTGTGCTGTCACCTGGTGTTGTCCCAGTGCTGTCCCCACCTTTACAGGCTGTTCATGGCATTGCTCACAGGCAGTGGGTGCTGGAAACTGCACAATGGGTACAGACACGCTGTCTTCAGTACAAAGAGCTTCAGAGCTGAGCCAGTGTAACCTAAATCAAAAGAGATCTTAACATGCACTGCCTGAACAGGCTCCTCTGCATTGCTGTGAATAATCTGCATGTGTCTTCTCAACAGTTTTAATGCCCAACCTCTGGAAGCCAATCTTAAAACTGTGACAGGAATATTGTACAGTAGTATTATCTCTAGGAAGAACAAAGCCAGTGCTTTAAATATGAGCTGGTTGGTTAGTTTTTCCTTCTATACCTGTTTTTGTCAACACCTGATTAAGACCTGACAAAATTCTCAGATTTTTCTTATATGAATAATATAACAAAACCCTCCTCTGTTTCTGCCAGATGAGTGGATTAGCTAGAGTCAATGAAAGTTTTGACTCATTTAAAGAAATCTGTAAAATCTCTTCAGACACTGGAGTCCTTTTCAAAATCTTTTTTTCCCTTTCATTTTTCTTTTTTCTTTTTCCCTTTTCTTTCTCCTTTTCCTTTTTCCTTTCCCTTTCCTTTTCCTCTTTTCTTCCTTTCCTTTCCTTTCCTTTCCTTTCCTTTCCTTTCCTTTCCTTTCCTTTCCTTTCCTTTCCTTTCCTTTCCTTTCCTTTCCTTTCCTTTCCTTTCCTTTCCTTTCCTTTCCTTTCCTTCTTCCTATTGTATATGGACAGGTGTGGCATTAAAATAGAAACCGGCTGGTGTTGTCCTAAACTGCTTCTCCTAATCCTTCAACAGTAACTGGTCTGGGAGAACAACGTCTCCAGTTTATCTTAGTGGAAACATCCTGTTGAGCCAGATACTGTAAAGAATTTTTTTTTCTGGAAAATTATGACTCAGATGAGACTGGAAAATTCATTTTCATAATTTAAATTTAGATCTCAAAAAAAAAATGTAAAGGTCAGGGGCTAATCTTTCAAGGCCTCTGTCCCATACTTAATCCTTACCCTGAGTGCAGAAAATCATCACTCAAAATTTGCAGACCCTGTGATTTCACTTGGAATCTGAGGTGACGTGAGGATTTTGAAGAACATGACAACAAAGGCGCTAAATTGGTGAAACCAATTTAGCATAGGCAGTACCAAGGTGAAGCTTTCGCCCCACTTTTTGGATACGTAATTCAATTGCCTGCTGACACTGAAGACATGGCATTGACTGACTGCTGGTAAGCCCAGCAGAGAAGCTGCCACTCATCTTTCTGTATTAAACCTTATCAGAGATTTTTTTGGAGTACTTAATTTTTGTAAAGCTTTTAAAACACTTCAGGCATTTGAGGACTCACAGCATGAAAAGCATAGAATAAACTGTCATGAAAGCAGAATACCAGGAATAGTGCAATGGAATTACATTTATCTTCCCAAATACATGAAACCAGAGCATAGGGACCTTCTGGTCACTGCTCCAGGTTCAGCAGAGATACTTTATAACCCCTTCAGAAACTTCCAATGTTCATCCTGGCACTGGCTGGTTTTTCCTCCCTGAGACTCTAGACTGAAGGGCTGTCCCAGGCTCCATTGTTTTTATTAGCTGGAATTTGTGCATATGCTCCCTCTCTCATGGACATGTAGATAGTGTTCACATCATAAATAACTCGAAAGCAGGCGCAAAATCAATATGTGGAAAGCTGAGGCTTAAAATGTGGTGTAACATTTTAAAGATCCCATGTAGGGCAATAAAGAGCTCTGGCACTGAACCGGGGACACGGTAACCAGAAACTTAGCTCCTCCAAAAGAGCAAGGTGCTCAAAACAGCCGACACTGAAGCAGAAGACAATCAAAACCAGATTGAGATTCACTGAGATGCAGCAATAGATCTGTCAAGGCCAGTCATGCACACAACCAGCCCCCTAAACAACCTCTGGGTATCATTTTTGTTGGAGTGCAGCCACCAGCTGCTCTGAGCCAACAGCGACCCCACTGCGAGGCTCTGCTGCTGACCTCCAATGCCTTAATTCCTCTGCATGCATATTTTAACATTATTACAAAAGGTTTCATTTACAATTCACAGGCTGAGCAACAATGAGTACATTTCATGGAGGTCAGCCTCAACCATTCCTCCTAGTGATGGAATTATAGTTTAAACAGCTGGAGCATGGTCCCAGGAGGGACACTGGGATATGGTTCCTTTACAGCAGAATAAATCCATCAGGCATATTTCATGTGTCCGATAACATTAATAGATATCAGGGCCTTTTAATATTTAATGAACTCACTTCAAGGCTGTTTACTAGAGAAGGAGCAATCAGAAAGGTGATCACAGTCTTTTGATTTCTAATGACAACAGCAAAACCTAAATCTCAACCAATGGGGTCAGCCTCCCTCTCTCCCCATGCCTTCCTGCTGCCCCTGTGAGCCCTATCAGAAGAAGCTACCTCATTCACCACCTGTTTCATCTTCAGAATGTGCAAGGGTGGTTTTAGTTTTGTGGTTCAAAAGTTAATAATGTCCATGTTTCCCACAATTTAATAGAGATGTCAGAAACTGTCAAATAGCTTTCAGTTTAGTGATGGAGAAAACGGGAAGGGAAAGACAACTTGCAGAGGCATACAGCAAATAGTGTAGTGCTGAGAGGAGCCAGAATGAGCCTGGGTGTGCTAATGAATATTATGTCCATTAGCACAGAGATATCACTGAATATGAGCTTTGGCAGGGACTCTCTTTACTAATGGCCTTTGGTCTTAATATTGCCATCATATGTTTCCTTTTTAATTTTGCTATAATACCCAGTTTATTAGAGATTAGAGGATTTCAGCTGAATAGTGGCTTGATTTTCTTTTTTCCCCTCTATTTCCTGTCCTTATTTTTAACATACTTCACCCAATTTGGTTACACTGGGAACTAGACGGACCTGTTTATAGAGGAGGTGGGCAGTGACATCTTCCTCTTATTCAGAGGTTTCAGATACAGCTTCTATGGCAAAGGATTTTTGTGAGCATGTAGGATTAATTTTCTTTTTATCACAGCAAGTGTGAAGTCACAGACTTTGGCAGGTGAAAGATATGCAACCTGCTTCTCAGCAGGATAGCCCCAACCAGAAGCATAAACGACATTGGTTGTGTTTCTGCAGAATAAGAATAAGAAACTGGAACTCATCTATTCTGGAACCACTGGAGTGGGGTGAGCATCTGAATTTCCACATGCAGAACCATGGCCTGTACTCACTTGAATGTACAAACTTATGACGTGAGTCATCCCAGCGACATCACTGGCCTTGGCCAAGGCAAATATGAGGAACTTAGATCTGGTGTGTTAAGGAAAGATATGGAAAGAGCAACTACCTCCACATGAGATATCAGCAAGACCCATGTCCCCCTGTGACCACCAGTGTGCAGTAGACTTGAATTCAAACAGAACAAGTGCAGAGACAGGGCATTAGTATGATAAGGTAGAAGCAGAAAGCCTGTTGTGTGGGAGAAAACAAGTTGCTTCCCCTTTCTTATAATCTAAAAAACAAAAGCCTTGGGGGAAAAGGACTGCTTTCTGTACTCTTGGAGATGAGAGAAGGACAGTCAGGATGTAGAAAAAAATGTTTTCATCTGGAAGATGCTGTTGAGTGCTGAATAACGAGTCCATGAATTAATAGATTTGGAAATTAAAAGAAGACTAGAGGTTAAAAGTATGTAAAAGAGTGAGGAGCTGGAATAAGAAGTAGTAAGAGTGAAATCATAGCTTGCTTTCAGACAGACATTGATACATTTATATCACTTACACAAGTGATTGTATAATTGCCTGTATTAAAAGTTTGGATTTCATAGTCTTAGAGATGTCTTTCAATCATGTTCTTGTCAACAAAAGTAGTTTTGGGAGCTGTGTCCATGTTCCTTTCATCTTGCCTCCCTTCACTCAAAATCTTTATTAATAACTACTTCTGAGTTAAGAACGAGTTAGCCCACAGTGGCAGACTTCATTCATAATTTTTTTACTTCATTTGTCAGCATGCATCAGAACAGGTTGCAGCTCTGGGTGAAAAACTTTTAGCAGATAACCCAGGGTTACCAGCTTAGAAGAATGAGTTGCTGTGAAAATTGGTGAACTATGCAGAGAAACACATTGCATGTGAAATCCATTACGATTGTTCACTTGCAGGTTTTGCTTTTTCTTTTTTTCCCCCCCTCCCTGTTACTGTTTAATTTTCAGATTTTCTGTTCCTTAAAAAAGTGGAGAAGTAAGCAGATGGTGGATTTCCTGAGAGCCAGGGATGCTCTACTGATGAAGTGTTGTCATTCTTAGTGAGAAAATCACCACCAGCCTTCACCTTTTAAAAGAAATAATTTTCAGGTAGAAGCACATTTAAAATAATTTCAATCAAAGCACTAAACCAGAAGCAGATGTTCAGATATGACTTAGGAATATTTAACTACTTTGGCAATGAATACACACAGATTGTTTTTAACAGACACTGGGTGCCTCTCCACGGCTGTCCCCTTTTCCTTTTGCCTGTTAATGACAAATGATTAAATAAAAGGCTCAGCTGCAGTTTCATTAAATGACAAATATAAGAACAGGTAAAATTACCTGCTTGATAGAAGAAACTATTTAGATTTCTAAGAGTATCTCATGTCAGATGCTGATATTTGAGGTGTGCCTGCAAAGGAGCTTCCATTGAAACATCTTATTGTATAGAAAATTAATAGTAAGAAAAAAAGTCAAGTTGTTCCTTTTTTTTTTTTTTTCCCCTCTCCAAAACTTTCTAATTAATATGCTTTGGAAATACAAAAAAAAAAAAATAATCCTGAAGGACAAAGGACCAGAGACCTCTCTTTGGAAACAGAATCTGCTCTGGAACAAAAATTGAAAGCAATAAAAGCTGAAACTAATTTCCAGATGGAATAAATTGGTTCCAGGGTTTCTTGAGATTTTGGCCAACATATTGCACAGCTGAAGCTGAACTTGCTAATTTTATCAAGGGAAAATGTCTCAACAGAGACACACTTCCCTTGAGACTCTGTCTGCTGCTTGTGCAGTTCTGTTTAGACTCAGCTATGTGTTTCTCCCTGTCCGCAAAGGCAGGGCACACATCTCACCCAGACTGTCACCGGCACCCTCTTGGGGTTACTGCCTGGCAAGTCTTGACTTCCCTGCCTTGCTTCAGACCCACCTAAACAGTCCCTGAACCCTGTCAGCCTCCAAAGCCTGGCAGCCAGGCAAGTTTTATCTGATTGGAGCAGGGTGGGTCTGGTTTATTTATTGTTTAATTAAGTGTAATATCCTTGACAAGGTGCCTTATTGACATTGCAGCAAATTAAAGACCTTATTATGCGACAAACACTGTCATCACTCAAGCAAAACTTAGTTCAGAGGGGAATTTTGCTAGAGAAAGGACCACAGTGTTTGAACTCGCTGTTTATCTGAGTATATCCATGGCAGCATATGGAAAAGTATTCTGGGGTTAAAATATGAGATTTGTCTCCACATTTTACCTGTCACCCCTTTGCCGAGATTGCCGACACTGGCTGTCCTTATGATACAGAGACCTCTCCAGAAGAGAAATCCCTTTTTTTTTTCTGAAGGCCAGGTGTTCAGACACAGTGATGCATGGCTGCATCTGTGTTTGAACCTGTGATATGTAAGATATGGAAGTTCTGGTTATTCAGTCAATGCAGAGTACTTATTTTTAAACGAAAAAGCCCTCGTTAAAGTACAGCAGTATTTCCATGCCATGGAATTACAGATCTTTCTCCTTTCCAAGAAAAGCGGGGGAAAAGGCCTTCTTAAAGCTCTTAAAAACAATAAAAACTGTTTGTTTAATAAGTGCTTTTTGCAAACTTGCCAAACAGCACAAACCATATTATCCAGAACAGTCATCCATTTAGGGTTTCCAATGTTAAATAAAACTTCAACCAAGCACAAATGTGAGAATAGGCTGAAAACACTGCACTCACTGGCAGCTTATTCTCCAGCACCCAGGGCTGGAGCTCAACAGTAATTTACTGCATAATCTGGAAGGCCTCTATCACCCATCGCTATCATTCAGTTCCTGCCTATGTGCATGACCCATGATTTGTTCTACATAGTATATTGAAAATGAAGGGGAAATGTACTTGTTTCTTGCCAAAGCACCTACCTATGTTATTTACAATCACTGTATCCCAGGTTTTGAGGTTTTGGCTAACGCAAGGGGGTTCTGGGGAAAGTATGTGCTAGCCAGTGAGGGAGTACAGGTTCCCTAACTCTGCATGGGCCTGTAGAATCATAAGTGGGTTAACAAAGGTTTGGCCTGTGCTGAAGAAGAATTAGAGAGTGACAGGTTGTGTTTTGGGAATTTTGCATGTTCTGTAGCTGTAGGGAATTTATAGAGCAATCCATCTCTGTGGATAACATTCATTTTGGCTCATCATGGGTAGGTGCTTCTCATGCCACTCTAGAGTATGGCCAGTTAGAGCTGAGACCATCTACCAGTGAGCATCTCCTGCTATTCTTGGCTTGGCATATTTTTGAAATTCAACTAAAAACTGCCTTTTAAATACCTTCATCATATCCCAGTGGAGATTATTTTAATTTATCCTCTGCATAGCAATGAAAAGCAGAGGTGATATTCTTTTTATTTTGATGAGCTAGCCCATCCCCCTCCCCCACACTGTATCCATATCACCATGGCAGAACAGCTCCCCAGAGCGCATAAGGGCTCTCTCTCCACAGTGCTGGCGTGCCTACTCATGTGTTATATCTTGCTGGGGTAGAAGGAGGTTTTCTCTCTCCTGAGACCCTCTTGCCTCTGCTAGTCCTACCTGCAGACTCCATCACAGAGCAGTTCCTGGGGAGAGGCATACCATTCAGCTGGGGAGAAATACTGTATGCTCTCCTCCTCCTCCTCACATGCCAAGAGATACTGAATAGGAAAGGATTCTGCCTCTGACAGCCTCTGACAGCTCTGATCAATAGCTATTGTTTAAAAAATATACTAATGAAATTATAGCTTTCTTGTAACAGTGCTGTCTCCTCAAACAAGAACCTGCAGAATAAGAACTCATCTGCAGCCCCCTTTCCCTTTGTAAAACAAAGCAAGAAGGGAGCTTTGGATGTTCTGTATTCTTAGAGGACCAAATATCACACCACTCTGGAATGAACCATAAAAGCTGTGGGGTTTATTCACCCGCAAAAGCCATTATTTTCCAAACAGAATGGCACATGTTAGGGCAATATACATGTCACTAGGAAGCAAGAAGTTTGTTTACCTTCCTGAATATAGAATTGTTCCCAGTTTAATGGGTTTATGTTAAAATGTTACACACAATATATTTTTTTTATTTTCTTCCATCAACCACATTACAGATGGATTTTTTTTTCCACTGGTGAGTGCAAAGGTGATACAATGATCCACAATTTTCCCTCAAACATGCCATCCATATTTTATTAACCAAGTAAATTATTTAAACACGTTCACTAACACACATGCCTCCTCTTATACACATGCCACATATTCCTGCCAGTGCAGCCTACCTAGATGTAATGAGATGCTCTTCTCAGGATCTTTTTGCCCAATCAGACTGTAATTAAGCCTATGAAGATGCAGGTAAATGTGCAAGATGCCTGTTTAATTAAAAACGAAAATGAGGGTTTAAGTATCAATTTGTGTTCTATTCAATTACCTGAAAGATTCGTAAAGGAACTTTACCTTTCAGTACCTTTTAATTAAAAAAAAAAAAAAAAAAAAAGAGAGAAAGAAAAGCGGCACGAAACTGAAAGTAAGCCACCCTAAATTCATACTTCCATATGGTCTGGCTACTTCTACATTCAGGAGAAACAGAAAATCCCATGAAAAAATGTTTGCATCAAATCATGAAGGGAAAAAAACCTAACCAAAACAAAACACATTGCTGTCAGAACACAGCAGACTGAGTCAATGTATAGCTTGCATATGGAAACAATGACATGATTGTTTACTCACTGGTTTAATGATATTCACTTTCTCCTAATGGCAATGTTGAAAATGTGAATGCCAGATGTTAAGCCTACAGCGCAGAAGCGACGAACACTGTATAGTCTATAGAAAGGAATTTATCCTGACATCAAAATATAGTGTAACTCTTCAGTTTATTAATGCTGTGAGTGTTTTTTTTTTAATTTATAAAAATAAATAGTTTCATATTTGCCATTTAAATTTCCATATTTTATAACACTTCAGCAACAAATTTACATATTTCCTGGAATCTGCAGATATAAAAGCGGTAAAACACTCCAGGCATTATTAGATAGTAGATTATAACCCATTACTATTGTTTCAATTAGCAATGTAAAAGTGACCTGCAGTGTTCAGATGACCCACTAATGGATTTAAATGCTTTCAAATATTAATGCAGGTTTTCTAAAGATGAATCCCAAACCCATTATTCCTGGAATAACCGTGAGCTGAAAAGCTGGCAATGATTGTGCATTATGTGGAAAGGCTCATGGTTAATTAAATGAATACCTAGCATTACACTGTTCACTTTAGTGCTACAAAATTATTTCTCATTGATTTTTACATTCTGAGCCTGTGATTCAATTTACTTCTGCAATTTGTGTTGTTGTGTCAATAAAACAGAACTGCTTGAAGATGGAAGCATTAGCGAGGAATACATACATTAAGGCCCAATGAAAACCGTAGTTTTCCTATTTTTTTTTGCCCTACTGAAATATCACTTGTAGGCATCAGTTATGTATTATTAATACAATTTTTGTTTGTTTCCATCTGCTCTTTCTTCATTTTTATATTCAGGAGCTGGAATGTTAGTGATTACTTAAGGGTGAGTAGCTAATTTTTCAGTAACAAGTCCTCCTACTATCAAGAACAAAAGCACCATCAACACAAGTCTGTTATTTCATGTTAAATGGACTAGAAGGATTCAATTCATCAAAGCAATCATGCTGGAGATCCAGGGAGTTTTTAATTTGGCAAATACATGAAGTTGAATTTATAAGTTATCACAATTGATAAGTCTGAGAACTGAATGCAGAATCAGAATCGTTCCTGCATGGGTTTTGGGAAATGCTGGCTCTCTTTGGTGTACAAAGCTGCCTGGAAGAAGGGGTACAGAGTCTTTCCATGGAGACGCTCACTGAGGAAAACTGATGCTAGTAAGATCTCTTGTGGGTTTTGACAATTCACGGCTGGTTTCAGGATACTTCTATTGTTTGAGAGGGGCTTGTGTGCTACTTCTGCACATTTTCTATGACTGAGTTGATAAGTTTCCCAAGGTATCACTTGTAGGCATCCCTGTGAGTGTTTGTAGAACACATGTATTTTATAGCATCTGAAAATATTTTAAATTAATCTCCTTTATGCTTATCTCCTTTATGCTTGTCTTATGGTATGTATAAGGTGAATGCAGTAACATTTTCCTTACATTTCTCTTGGGACTTTAAGTAAATTTGTTCTCTAGAGTCAGAAAGAATTGATAATGAGCATTGCATGTCAAATTCTAAGCCCTCTGCAGCCTTAGTCAGATAGGGATCAGGTTCCACAAGGAGTTTGGCTAATAGCAAGATTTTCACAGAAATGCACTTATAAAGATCTACTTCTATTGCATTGTACCTAAATGAGCCATCATTCATT
>VXBU01003160.1:144456-155310 GCA_013400315.1 Bombycilla garrulus | reverse complement strand
GGTGTGCGAATCTCAGTTTTCTTACATTAGGAAAAATGAAGAGTAATTCCATTAGAGCCAGTGCAACTGTAATGATGTAAAACCAGTGTAGGTGAGAAGATAATCAGGCCCACACCATTCGTTGTATGACACAGTCCTGTAATCACTTACTTGCATGAGTAATGCTGTCTTCAGGAAGTTCACCGAGGTCAATTGGATTATTTGCATGAGTAAGTATCCCCTCATGTGAGTGCACCCTATTTTCATATGTTTAATGCTTCCAAAAGGGAAACTAATTATAAACTGGCATTGTGAAGAAACATAAGACATAAACCACTGTAATAAACATGCAAAAATTGAATTAAATTAGAAATATTAAAAATACATCAAAAAAATCAAAGAGAACAAACTTGGTTTTGCTTCAGGGCACTACTTTTCAGAAACCAGAAGGTGTGGCAGAAAAGTCTATTCGAAGTTGGGATCATTATAATCTCAGATAATGAAATAGCTAGGGAACTGTTTTGTGTTCACCAACTAGGACAATGCATTCCGAACCAAAACACACTTAATGTGTAGCCTCACTTAGAGCATTAGCCATTACTTGAACCTTGACCATGAGCACTCAGTGTGACAGTAACCAGTTTTGCATCCAGAGCCAGCTAAATGAGGATGCATGTTTGTGATATGGATTAGACAATTTTTATGATGGCTGAAAAAAACCCAGAAGGTTTGCAACTGGCTTGACTGGAAAAAAGATCTGGCTTTCATTACTAAAGGTAAGCAGTCCTGAAGATAATGAAAAATGTCCTGCAAAATAGGATTATTCTGCCAGGATTCTCACAAAGGAAGAATTTCATGTTATGCTACGATCTGTAGGTAAATACTACTTATGTACTTTGTATTTTTTAGTGGATGAAAATGTCATTTATGCAGAAAACTGTTAAAAAAAAATCTCCTAGCCACTCTATTCCTGTAATGAATTCATTCTCATTTTATCACTCTCTGGAATGCCATTTCCTTTTCCTTCCACTTAGCAGAAAAAATGTAAATACAATTATTTTCCCCTTGATATGTTGTCCATTATGCTATAAAATACAGTGAACAAGCCCCAATAGTTTGGCTTGCAGAGAGTCGCTTCCTGAACCTGAAGTGAGGAAAGCCAGCTGTGCTGTAGTAGCACATCCCTCAGCTGTAAGGAGGTGGTGGTGGATGGGAGATGCTGTTTCAGGAACTTTCACGTCACAGAGTCTACCATCCCTTCACAGATAGGATCACAAAGACAAAAGTCCCATTAATATCAGTATCTCTTTTCACTAAGTGAGAAGTACAGGGCTTGGATTCAGCAAATTGGGATTGAGAGGCCTGACCACGACTGATAAAAGTACCAAAAACCCTATCAGAGGGAGGAATTCAGGCACCTAAGCAGTGTCAAGATGAAACTTAGGAAGTATATGAGCAAGCCATCAGTTTCCCAACTCCCAGGCTGGTTAGACACCAGCTGTTATGCAGGTAAATGATCATATAGTCATGGCTTTTCTTTTCTGGTCCTTATTTTGAGTCAAGGAAATTATCATTCCTTTCAGTTAGCAGTTCAGCTTCAAACCCTAGGTCACCTGCTCCTCAACCTGGCATACTGAGCATCAGGCTTTCCCTCTGCAGTCCTCCTTTAGCCAGCTTTTGCACAGGACTGTGCCACAGTCTGCCTTGAAAGAGCGACAGAGATACTGTTTTCCTGGAGGGGACTTTAGGTCTTTAGTGTGGGTCTCAATTAGATATGTAAAAAAGGACTGAAATTAAGCATCTGACTCAAAAAAGTAAACAGTGTTTTAGTCTCTCTTTCTCTCTGAAACATTTCCTCCTGTCTGAGATACTCTGCTGTCGCTGTCTACTTCTCATGGCTCTAACACCCAGGTGGGAGTTGCTGTGTGGGGACCCTGGGTCAGTACCTGTGTGCCTGGTTCTGGGCTTTACTGCTTACCACAAGTCAGTAGAGAGGATGCACACCCATTCCCCTCCAGCCTGGACAGGAAATACAGAGAGAAGAGGATTTTTTCTCCTCTGGCTGTGCACACAGAGGAGATATCTTCCAACCTGCTTTCTCTGGTGCTGTTGAAAGCACAGAGGGACGTGAACACCAAAATCCTGTGCAGGTTCATTCACTCCTGCTTTGTAGATGCTGTAGTCTCTGTTCAGACTTCATGCAACTTCATCTCACTCAAAAGTCTCCAACACTGAATTTCACAAAATTGGAAAGATTGATATAACAATAAGAATTTCATACTGACCATCTTTCTTGGCTCTTTTTCTTCTTTTTCTTTTTCTTTTTCTTTTTCTTTTTCTTTTTCTTTTTCTTTTTCTTTTTCTTTTTCTTTTTCTTTTTCTTTTTCTTTTTCTTTTTCTTTTTCTTTTTCTTTTTCTTTTTCTTTTTCTTTTTTTGTGGGAGAGGGTGTTGGATGTTTGTTTTTTTAGCAATAGATATTCATTCTGATAATCCTTCACAAATTCCTATATTTCCTACTCATTGTTTTAAAAAGAGAATTTTACCAAGTCGAGGCAACACAATTTGGTCCCTTTTAGATATGCATGTGCTGTGATTGCAAGTATTCAAGATTAAATTACACGAACAGAAAAACAAATATCCCGTGTAAAGGCTATTCTGTAAAAGCTAAATAGTCTAATTACAAAGACAGAAACAAAAATCATTATGGCAATAAAGAATTAGAACACAATAAAGAACGTAGATTTTAGAAATTTATTGTAGAGCACCAACACCATGTATGGATTATACAGCTGTGAGAAAGCAATTTGGAGAAATATTTACTTACCAATACATTAAGTGTAACTGTTTAAGAGTATCCTTTAAAATTCTGTATTTTTAACAAAAAATAAAGAGAAGTCTAATTGTTTGGACTGAGGACATAGGGAATTTTACAAATCAGGAAACTCAGATAGTAGTTACATGTCCAAGATTTACTATTAAGATGGGAAGAGGTAATTGAATTTGGAAGAAATTCTGGGAAAAAAAGGAAAGGTACAGGATGAAAGCTTTTTTTATACTAAGATAAAAAAATCTGGAACAGCATTTTAGGCAAAGCTTGAAGCGAATTCAGATCCTTTGTTATGGTTCATGTATTTTCAGCTTCCCACATTTAATCATAACAGGCTCCTTGTGGTTTAATTATGATCAGAGTTCTGAAGATGATTCAACCACTTGCACTGAGAATTTGACTTGCATTGATCAGAAAAAAAAAAATCTCCAAGTCTTAATTAACCATTTAACTGAAAAACATTCCTTTCCTGAGACACTGCTTTATTCTGTGATAAACTAAAAATATGTAAACTCTGAATCATAATCTGGGAAATACATATAATAGTTGCTTACAGGGTATAAATAAGATTGCAATTAAATATGTTGGTATGAATTTAACTCCTTTGTACACAAGCTTTTGCATGGGTTTCATCTGAGACTGAACCAGATTTGGGGAAGAAGTAGTGAATACATGCTGTACATGTTTAGTAGACCTCAGATGTGGCTATTTGCTATAGGGCAGTAGTCCCTGTGAAAATAAGTCTGGGTTTTTCAGAAAGGCTCATGGTGCACTGAATTCTGTGGTTCCAGAGGGAGGTAGTTGCTGAATTCTGGTGAAAAATCCCATTCCCCATTCATGAAATGTATTGACTACAGCATCAGTGGGAATGCAAACCCTCTAGGTATTCTAATTTGCCTTCAGTATTTCAGCCTAAAATGAAGAAAGTCTTTTAGCTGGAACAAATTTCACAGTTACAAGAACAGATCCTAAGACTGCTTACATTTCTAGCTCAATGACCAGCTCTAGTGACTTGACAGAAACAAGTGCATCTAAATCTTGCCCTTGACGGAAAAAGAAAAAGCTTTTTTTCCCCACTTATGTAATATATTAAAGAAAGAGTCAAGATAACTGAATATATTTCTAAGATCATCACTCGCATTGAAAAACTTTATCAAATAGATAGCTTGAAAAGTGAGGGTGTGTATATATATATATATATATATATATATATATATATATATATAAACCTCACCAACAAAAAATGCATAAAACTATTCCATTTGACAATTAAATTCTAGTTCACTTGATAATTTCAGGTTTAAATCAGACTAGATTAGGAGATAATAAAAACGTACCTGCTTACTCACATGAGGAAATTCAGGAAATAAAAGCAAGTAATTTACATAAACATTGGATGAGCTCACACATGCATTGACCCAAACTTCATATTAAATAGAACTGCAGATAGATGCACAGTACAGAAGTATAAAACTGAAATATCTGTTCTAATTTGTACGCTATTAGAATGAGGTTTTTAAAATAGATTGCTGCTTCTCCCAGTTCCTAAACCTTAACCATACTGGACAAGAATTCCTGTGTATGCTAAATTCTGTTATTTGTTAAATTTTAGTTTCTTCAATTTTCAGTCTTGTTAGAGATTGTCCAACAGAACTAATCCAGAGCATTTTGTACTCAGAAGTAGCTGCTGGACATCATCACAAATTCCCACCTCTGTGGAACTCGCAAGATGTCAAGTTGTAACGACTTAATCAAGGACAGATCTTGAAATCCTAAAAAATCATGCATACCCTTAAAAGAAGGCTTAGAAATATGCATTTAGGAAGAAAATGCAAAATTTTACACAATTCCAGAAAATATTTTTTAACTTAAAGATGAAATAAAAGTCAGCTGAAAATTTGCATTGAAATTAGTGTGCAGCAACCTTGTTTGAGATAAGATTAAACTGCTGCAATGCTGAAATTTGTTGTTGATAAGGAAGCTTAAATGTATTACACTATGCTGTATTTTGCCTCCCTTTCACTCAGAAAGTGTATTCATTATAATAAATTCACACTTTACTATGTAAAATTCATTCGTATAGCCAGAAGCTTATAAAAAGAATATAGACTAAAGAGCAAGTTGCATAATGAGATCTAATCTATGTAAAATAAGTCCCAGAAGAAATGTCCTTTACTTTGATCATATCCCTTGAAACAAGATCCCCTGCTGGAAACCACAATAAAATGAGGGCTTGGGAAACTTGCCTGGCAAGCAAGTTAGGTTTTTAAAAACAAAAGCTCGCCAAGCCCACCGACCTCATGATCCCAGACAAAACGTAATTAAGGCTAATAAAATCTTTCAGACTCCCTGAGGCTTAATGGGAGAATAAAGATTTTTTGGGGGTTCACGGTAGGAATCCTGAGCTCTTCTCTCTGCCTCTGTGCAGCTGAAGACCTCAGCTTGCTGGCATATGCAGGAAAAGACCCAAAGTCCATCCAGAGGCAGCTGGCCATGGGGAGATCCCTCCTCAGCACACACGTGTGCACAGACACACAGACACACCCCCCCACATCAGAGGACTCAGCAGCCCTCCTGGGTTCCAGAGTATTTCAGTGCTGGCTGATGCCTCTGATGCACAGGAACAATTTCCAAGTTTTCTTTGCCACCAGCACAGCGGGCGAATCACCACCGCTGGGAGATCATAACGTTAAATTAACTTTTTTAAGTGCTTTGCTCTTGCAGATGAAAGGTGTTATGCAAATATAAAATGTCCATATCACGAACTAAGAACTTAGAAGGACACATTGTAGTGGCCATCAGTGTAAACTGCCAGCAAATAGCACCCTGTGCCTGAACGGGAAATGCAAACAAAGCCACTCATTTCTTCAGCAACCGTATTTCCTTTACATTGTACTCCAGTCCTTAATACTAAGAATCATTTTAGTCATGAAACAAGATATATAAATCATTGCTTATCAGGGAAACACTAACATCTTAAAAAGGAAATTAAATCATTAATGTAGAAATGTATTATTTTCCTCCTGATGTGGCAGGCAGCCCGAGAGTGTTATTATAGAAACACACTGCTTGAGCATCCTCAGTGCACCCTCCAAGGTAATCGCAGATGCTGGGTGTGCAGCAAGACAAGGGGGTGAAGATGGGGGCCTCTACATCGAAAGTAAAAATGCTGGAAACAAAGGACTTGCTTTCCTGCACATGGAGAAAAGTGCAATCAATTTATTTTGTTTTCTGTAGGAATGGCAAGCTGAATTACTTTCCAGTCACCTGTCTACTGTGCCTTGCACTCAGGACAGATCTGAGGAAAGTGGTTTGTCCTGCTGTCCTGGTTAGGCTGAACTGGTCAAAATTCCTACTGTTTTCTCACCATGGTGTCCCAGCATGCTTGGATAAATCCTGCTCAAAAGCTGAGCATAGCAGCAGTTTTATTCTGTCTCTCTTCTTCCTCTGGCCATCAGGAGCCCTGTGTGGGGTGAAGGTGTTTTCCAGCAGTGAGTTAGTAATTGCCCAAGCTCACAGTGAACCTTGAGCTTCCTGGTGTGCCACTGAATTGGTGCAGGTGCTGCCTAAAATGTGCCACTGCCCCAAGCCCCGAGGACATCAGGGATGAAAACCAGGTTCTGGGGCCAGCTGGAGTCAGGGAATGCAGAAGCTGGGGAAGGCACATTGACTTGGTCTGCAAAATTTTCATAATAAAATTTCACAGTCCTTTCCCCTTGTCTTTTGGGTCCATTTTGGGGCAGCTGCTCTCTGCTCAGCAGCCGACCACCCACAGAAACTGCTTATGGTGTTGGAAGGCTGCTCGCAGCACCTCCTGTGTCCTGCTGGGATCAGCACCAGAGTACATGGTGCTGGGGCAAGAGAAATCCCTTGGCCCCGTCATGGCCAACCCTTCCCCAGAACTTCCCACCATCCCAAAGGGATCAGCACTTTATTGCCAACATTTCAAGAAGCCAACCTGCCACTGTCTTTTCTCTGTCCTTTCCCTATCCCCTTAGAGCAGAGGAGCAGGGTAGCCACAAAGGAGCAGAGAAAAGGTCTTTGCTGTCTCTCTGCCACCAGTACACATGGGCAACATGTTCTATCCATTTGTGCTGAGGTGATGTAATGTAATAATTGTTTCAGTATTTCTCTAATTGCTATTTCCCCCATTTGGCTTCATTTCATATATATACTAACCAGTTTACAAATATTACTACCAAGGTTGAGTTATGAAGTTTATCTAATGTATGACTTGCTTTAAAGGCTGTCAGAAGAATTACTTCTGCATAATAAAACCTCGGGAATATACAAGTGATCTTAAAAAATACAGTATGACTGCTGTGTGGTTTCCCATTGCCTTTGTAGTTTCTGAGACACTATAACATTATTTAATTAGCTAAAATTTCTTCTCTCTTGAGGATGGAAACTCAATGAAATGTCAACAATGCTGTCAGTCTGCTTCGGGCTAAACTCATTACACAAAGGCTCACGATAAAAATAGTCCAAGACAGATTATTTTGTGGCAAAACATAGGCCCACACAACTTATGCCTCAGAAAACAGATGTGGAATTCACACAAGTGCTGCATTTCGAGAGTTAATGGGACTGTTAAGTTCCACCAGGCAATTACAGATGTTATGTGCTTTCACTGTTCTATATTCGACCAGTAAAAAGAAAAAGACTAAATCCTGTCAATGATTTCTCAGAGACTGATGAGGGGTATTCTTACATTGGTCAAAGGCTGATATGAAATCTATATCTTTGTTTTAAAAATTCACCTTTTCCCATCACTGAATGAGTGAGCAGAGATTGCATTTTAAGGAAAACCTGATGAGGAGCAAAGAAAAAAATTGTTTCATTTAATCTGAATTATAACTGATATTTCAGAATACATGTGCTCATTACTAAGCATAATAAAATTTGGCATTTTCTATTGTCAGAGGATTTATAAAGGCTAAATTTCTTGATTTATTTAAATAGACAGATAGGAAAGAGCAAACTACAAAAACAAGTGCTATATACTGAAGGCATGTGAATTACCTCCTTCCCAAGGATAATGCAAATTAGAAGTATGTAAAGCTTTGTCTGCACCTGGGATCTTTAATGAGGATAAAGAAAAATCAGACGGAGATTCTCCTGGGAGAAGAGAGGATCGTTATTTGAATAACCTGCAGTGAATTCTAATCAATGCAACGTGACTTTGAAAATGAATATGGTTTTTCAACCCGCTGTACATGAGCCATAATATTAATCATAACTTCATGGTACAGTAAAGCCCATGACAAATGGTTATTCAGTGGACTAACAAAAAGACCATTCATAGTGGGAGGAAGGTAAGGGCATATATAGAGTAATTTATTTTTGTTTTGTTTGCAAAAGCATCTGTCTAAATATACTCATATACCGATGCATATATATGAACATACACATGTGTGTACATACTTGTACCCGCATGCGTGTGCCCTTAGTTCAGCACGTAGGCATGAAATAGGTTCATTTTCCTTCAGGAGTAACATGAACAAGCATTGTCTGATCTTGTTATTCTTCAAAGAGTATTATTTAGTATTACAGTAGTTAACACAAAGCTTGAGATAATTTTTTTGAAACAGGGTTTTCTGGATATTTTAGTCATGTATCTTCCAGTGTTTGAAGCCTCTACTGTGCCTCTAAAAGGCTGGAGGTAATTTGTGTCTTTTTTCCACTGCTAAGCTTTGTTCACTTTCCTGTATGTGTACGAAGGGTTTAACATAAAGCATGGTTCACTGGCTGCAATGTAGAAACACCATGCTTATTTATTTACCTAGAGCACAGAACAGAACTTTTATGTATTTTTTCCATCTCAAGAATTAAAATCAATAGACTTTTTGACATTTTCGCTATTAACATGTTTATATCAGCAAAACAAGCTATGTCAAAAAACACACTTTCAAAGAAGCCCCTCTGAGTGAAATCAGAGGCATTTTGCAATGTTTTTTAAGGATGAGTGCATATTTTAGCCAGAGGGTTATTTTTGTGGGATACAGTGAAATAAATATACCCTTGTTTTGTTGATGTGATGTGGTGAGGATGTTCATATATGAGCAGTAAAATGTGACAAGCTATGTCATAAAATGCTACGCATCATCATGTGTGTTGAGATGCTTTTTCTTCCCCATTGTATCTATCTCTCACTTGCAGGTGGCGTTTGTCACCTTTACCTGTGGATGGATGCTCACTTGAGTTCTGACCAGGCAGGGAGCTCCAGTGGGGTGACCCAGCCAGCACCATGGAGGGGTTGGCGTTTTGTGGGGATGGTGACTGGATCTGTACAAAACATGTGTAACCACATCAATAGATTCACATATGTACTAATGTACAACTGCTGCTAGCCCTCAGGCAAAAGCTCAAGAAGAGCATAAGGGCCTTGAAGGTTAAGATCAAGATCTTCCAGTCTGGGGTAAGAAGCAGACTAGAGCTAAAGGCCTTACATTTGCAACACCTTATCACCCAACCTTGGACACTCAGACTGACATTACACAACTATCATGTACCAGTGATCTGAGGGAAGACAGGCTCTTTCCCACACCTAAAAAATCAATAACACAAAAAACAAAACAAAACAAAAAAAAAAAAAAATCAAAAAAACCCCAAAAAAACACACACACACACAAAAAGAGTAGATGTATGAAAGAGGGAGTCATTGTGGCTACCTAGCTGAGTATATGCTCAGAGTGCAAAAAATAACAAAATCCCTGGATGGAAATACTATGGGACACCTAGCAGATGTATCATCATAAAATTTATCTTTGAGGTACTACTTCTTTTGTTAAATCATGTTTAAAAGAAACCCAAAACAAACAAGGAGCTACAAGGTAATGTGGATCTGTTGAAGGAAAGTGGTGGTTGCAAAGCAGCTCAACCTGGCTAGCTTCCCAGAGCAAAGGGTAAGGAGTGATTTGATCAGAGTGTGTAAATCTTTTTGGGCAGGAGATTACTTGAAGAAAAAGGGTGTTTAACTTAACCGTCTAGAAAATAGTTGAATTTTTACTTCTTCAAATTTTGAAAAGACTGGATAGCTTTGTAGAGAAGATGCCAGAGTGCCTTTGAACAGTGTGGGTGTAATCTAAGAAACATTTGGTGTAATTTTATATTCTGTGTTAATGAAGTAGTCAAAACTATGTACAGGTTCTTTTAGGACTGTTTCTACCTTTGCCCATTAATACTGGCCAGTTGGATGCATATTCTGTTTTAAGAGATATCATGGTGTTCCCATAGATTTGGCCTTTTCAAAAGATTTCTGATGAAGGATGATGAAACATGAAAGTCCTTCAGTGGTTGCAGAGAGGTACCATCACCAGAATCTCCTAGTACTTCTCTTGCCATTATCCTTGATCTTACCTGATTTGAACCTGAAGCTAGGCTGTTCTAGCTTGCTACAACATCTGGGAAGACTCAGTTTTGGTGTTGCTGTGCGTTATTTTACAAGGCTCCTGTGCTGGTTTGAGATTGATTGACATTTTGGTGGGCAGGAAATAGCCACCCCTGGAAGTGAGGTGTGCCTGTGGATTTCCCATGAGCCCAGTGCAACACCAATTGTGGGCCAGATATAAAGACACACAGGGAAATGAGCCAATCAAAAGTGAAATTCATCTCAGTAGGCTATACATTTGGTACAGGACTGCCCGGGAATTGCTCTCTTTTGTTTCCGGCCTTGAGGAGGTAAAGATATGGGCAGCTTTGGCTCAGCTTCCCCCCCCTCCACAGCCACAGAGGCCTATGGGAGGTGAGGCTGGGCTGGGGCCAGGCCATGCCGGGAGCCCCTTCCAAGGGAGCTGTCCCGGCAGGGAGTGGGGAGGATGGAAAGGAAGAGCGATGCCCCAGCCCGGTTTCACTCCGCATGTCCTGTGGGGGAGGTTGGGTCGTGCCGGGCTGGGCTGGGCTGGAGAGAGAGAGAGAGAGCCCATGCAGAGGGAGCTGTCCCAGCAGGGAGTGGGGGGAACGGAGGGATGGGCTGGCCTCAGGCTGGCAGAAGCATTCCCACCCCCACCTCCCCGGCATGGAGAATCCCCTGTTTCTGCCAGCTGCG
>VXBU01003160.1:102343-144250 GCA_013400315.1 Bombycilla garrulus | reverse complement strand
GAAAAAGACATTCTTAAACTGCACCCTAAAAGCTGATACAGCCCATGGGCAGTTGTGAGAGGACTGTCCCATGGGGGGCGATGCTTCGCAATGGTAAATCCGCAGGCGAGCCATTTGTGAACTGTGTGGCCACAAGAGGACTGGTATTCTTGTGGGGAATCTATGGCAAAGCAGGAGGGACTCCTGCTCTTCCTGATGGGTTGGGGAAATGATTGTTCAAGGGGTGGATTGACTGAAAATCCTAGGTTTTGTCTTTTCATGTGGTCAGTGGGAGAGTGAACAGTCAGTGGGGGGAGGATGGATGTTTTGAAAGTTTCCTTCTGGGTTTTGTTTATTTCTTTCTTTCTTTTTAGTGTTAATACAATTTCTTCTCTATGCTTTAAGTTTGGGTGATTGTGCTCCTTTTTTGGTCCTATCTCACAGCAGAAATTGAGAAAAATATATTTTCATGGGTGCACTGGGCCTTGGCCAGTGTCAAACCATGACAGTTCCTGATTTAGCTGCATTTCATGCTGTGAACTTAAACTGCTGGTTTTCTGATACTTATTTTTTCTTATTTAAGACTGTCTATAAGAGGAGAATAAATAGCTGAAGTGGTGGAATGAGTTCCTCTCACACTCTTCTTGGAGAAGCTTGGAGCAGCCGTAAGTCAGACTGTCTTCTTGCTATGGACATAGTCCTAAGCCTCTCCTAAGCTAGCCAGATCTGAAAATCACTAAGACTAAGCATTCACTGTTGGGGCTCAAACTGACTGTCCCATTTTCATATTCCCTGTCTTGGGAAGAAAAGTTTGGATATCACAACAGTGCTAACTATAGTAAGCATGCTAACTAATGCTATTAAAAAGACTCTAAGATGATTAAACTATGATGCTTACAAACTTGGCTCTATCTAAGCTTAAATAACTGAAAGGTTGATCTAAATTTTTTTTTGTTTTAACTATGCCATATATTTGGATGCTTATGGCATGCATAAAAACATCTGATATTTGGTTATATATGTCTTCAAATATATAATTATAGGAATAAAACTGTCTTGTTTCTTACTGTTAGTTTTACCTAAATCATTAGGGAAAGTTTCATTGGGAATTAGACTTGGTTTGTTGAAAACTACCTGATATTTAGAAAATAGAATAGTAGGAGTTGTGCATATCTATCAATCTATATCTCTTAATTTGTGCTTGTGGATTTAACTTCAATAAAATGAAGAGTTTCCTGCAAAAATTTTATTTTCAAAGCAATTTTAAATGCATCAGTTTAGGAGTGATCCTAGGAAGCGCTTCCTTTGTATCTGCTTATGTCCAGGTTAAAAGCAAGAATCAGTACTGAATGAAAATTCATTCAATAAAGAATAAAAATTTGAGCCCAGTGAAGTCATGGATAGTTTATACACTGAATTTAGTGGAGCTAACATCACCCATGAGTTTTGGTTGCATTTTCATGCTATTTGAATGTCATAGGAGATGCTGAAGTTACTCAAAGAAAGAGTACAACCACTCCCACAAAACAGAGGGGTCAGAGAGGAAAGAAAGTTCACCTCTATCCACCAGAGAAAAGAGACATACTTTAAACTTCTTTTGCTTCTATTTCATACCGATTTAAAATGCATAAATATTTTTCAGTTTCCTTGAACAGGTGTAGTTATAGATTCACAGAATAACAGAATCACAGGATTGTTGAATTTTTGACTTCTGGAGGTCACCTGGTCCAGTCCTTAAGGATGATCACCTAGAACTCGTTACCCAAAACCATGTAGTCAGCCTCTACTGGATTCACCAGTATTCAGCCTAGATGGCAACTACCCTTGATTCAGAGGGAAAAAGTCCTGAACAGCTTTAGAATGCAGAGATGGTCTAGTGCCTTTTCTCCAATCCACTCTACCTTCTAACTTGGTTGCTTCTTTGATCTCACTTCAGATGCTCTTCCTTCTTTCACCATTACAACAGATCTGCAGCTTCTGTTTCTGGCACTCAGATCTGGTACAAAAAACCAGGCATCAGTACAGGGTAGCCAAAGTCCTACTTAGCACTGCTCAAACTTCAGCCCTGCAACTGTCCTCTGGTATTTCTTTTAACTTTGTCTGTTTTAAGATGCCATGGTGTGTGTGTGCTCCAAAAAACTTGCATAACAGCAGAAGAAAACTCTGATACCTATTTTTTTGTTTCTCCACCATGAAACACTATTAGTTTAGGCACAGAAGGAAAAATAGAAATGATAATGGAGATAGGATGTCACATGGAAGTAGGCTGATAATCTACATCCTGGTGAAATGAGAATACCAAGGGTGTCCCCAGTTTCTCCTTCTATTATATGAAATGGCTTCTCGTAAACATTGCTCAGATAGCTTGATAATTGCAGCATGAAATGGAAAACAAACTGCCATTGATAAGAGATGTGGTCCTGCTCTTGTTAACGACAGAAAACTGTCAGGATCAGACCCTAAAGAAAGAGAAATACAAAGACTCTATGTCTGATTTCAGTCACATAGAAGGATTATTGATTTATCTAAGGGTTACAGAAATGAAGATCTGGCTGATGGTTCAGGTGAGGATGGGAGGAAAGTGATTACTGCTTTATTGCAGGCCTTCCCTGTAGATGTGGGGTGTGGAAATAATCAGGGCTGATCTTACAGGGAGTGCAGCAGATGCACAGCATCTGGTCTCTGGTCTCCAAGGCTACATCTATACTAGTGAACTAAACAGGCTTAGGACATGTTTAAACACTGCTCCATGAGATCTGTACTGTTTAACCCTTTCCCCTGTCTCTGGAGCTTGGCACTTGCCAAACAGCACTATGCAGGTGCACAGGTCAGCAACTGCTCCCCAAACACAGTGGGGACAAACCCCCTCTGTTCCAGGGGAGAAGAGGGTGAGGCAGAAGTAGCATGAGCTGACCTGAGCAGTACAGGGCTCGAGGTCAGAGGATGTGACATCATTCATTCCATTTATTTCAGAAGGAGTCTCCTGACAACAACTTTCTGACAATGCTTAAGGCATCTCTTCACTTTCTCATTTTCTCTTGAAACAAAACACATAGCCAAAGTATTTTTTTTTCCCAAAGAAAAAAACACACACACAAACAATTTCCCACTCTCCCTCTAATTATATGAATGAAGACCAATTTTCATCCCAGCTCTGCTCTCTATGTGTATAAGAAAACTCTTGTCTACAGCTTAAGCCTTGTAGCCAGAAAGCAAATTCATTCAAGTCTGGTCTTTAGCCAGCTGATGACAAATTTCCCTGCATCCAGGGCCTAACATGGACTTGGCCACTGTTTGTTCCTTGATACACAGTGCCAGGGCAATACGAGTTTTCTTCTTGAAATATGTATCAAATTCATGTCTGACTCCAATGAGCCAGATCTCACTACTGGCCTCCCTAAATCCAAATTTATAACTATTGGGGTAGGTGGGTTTTTTTTATTATTATATCAGAGAACTTGGTCTTGTAATATTTCACTGTGGTGTCCAAGCATCTCCCATGTTGAACAGACTAGTAAAAGGGAAGTCCCTTGTGGTTTCTTAGATTTTTTTGGCTCTTCTTCTTTTTGGGGTTAATTGAATCAAAATTTTAATCAATTTTTTAAAAGGGATAATTAGATTTTTACAACTTTTTACAGAGGCAAAAATTTAAACCTATTTCCACTTTGAAGAAACTTGGAAGGTACCCAAGACTTCCTTTCAAAGTAATATCATCAAATAATTTTCTTGTGTATGTGAGATTTAACATTTCAGATTCTGTCCTCTGCACCTTTTATTGTTCCTATTTACAGTGCACCTGAAACACATTGTGTAATTGGCAGAGAGCCCAGAATTTCCATTTAAGAACAGTTTGATGATTTCACTTTTTCTTTCTCTCTTTTTTTTTTTTTCTGAAAACAGCAGGTGCTCTACATTGTAAACAATGCCAGTCACCATAATATTATTAGCTTTTGCATTTTTATTACATTTTTGCTTCCCTACATATTTTAAACTTCATTGCAAGGCATTTTTGGCACCAACTCAGAAAGCTTCTTATTTCATAAGGAAGATGGATACTAGTGAACATTGTGCTTTGTTGTCATTTATAATTAGAAAGTGTAAGATTTACTTAATCATTAAATCACCCAATATTTGCAGGTTTGTTTCTCATTTTCTGTGTGATACATCCACATCTGTCCCAGGCAGCACATTAATTCCTTTTTCTGTAATATGGATTTTTCAAACATTTAACCCTTCTCTTTGTATGGCATCAAAGTAATCTTTTATAACATTGCTTTTCTCCTCCCTGTCACCTTGCCTAAGATCCTGTAAACCACATTTCAGATTTTTCACAGTTTGATGGGTCAATAGCCAGAACTGACATAGCCCAGTGGTTCTGCAATTACTCTTGTTGTGTACTGAGAGTTTATATTCCATTGGTTATTAAAAATGTGTGCAAACAAATGGAGTTGAAGAAAAACAAATCAGAAAATTGTTTTAAAGAAATCTTGAAAAAAAAAAAAAATCTGTACAAGGAGCAGATGAATACTCCAGAAATGCAAATAATGCAAGGCAAGAATTGTCTTTGTGTACAGATTTTTTTTAATGTGTGTTTTTACATGATTTCTAGATAGAGGACATATCACTTGAAAACAGATTTAGACAAATGTCATATGCAATAAATATTTATTGTTAGAACTATTTGTGGTTTCAACGAGGTCTTCATTAGCAAACAAAGGAAAAAAAATCAAGCTATTTTCATGTTTATACAGCAAGGATGTCTTTTGCTAAACTGCATTTTGAGCTACATTTTTTTTTCCAGATCAATTCAATAAGAGAAAGCCCAACAGAGAACAGATGCAATATAAGAGCAATAAAGGGAAGTAAAAAAAATTAAAAATCCTTTGTTCTCCCTGCAGTACATCCGTAAATCTATTAGTGTTATTTTCCTTTCTTCTCTTTTTTGCATCCCAAGCCAGATCTCAAGTTCTCTGAAGCAATCCTTAATCAAGCTCCCCAAAGGCCTACGACTGCATGCAGCAATTTCTCCCCTGCTCTCAGCACAGATGTTTCGAGCACATTCCATTACACCTACATGCCATTACAGCTAATGGCTTATTCTGATGAAGAAAGCTGCTTTCTGCTCAGTGCAGCAAAGGGGAAAATAGCCTCCTGTACAGTTCGTACACTGCAACAATGAAATGTGGGGGCAGGTGGTACAACAGAACTCTCTAATGTTAATTACATACTGTATTACCCCCAAATTTGGCTGGTCATTAATTATGCTAATTTACCTTCCTGAAAATTAGCACCACTCATGTGAACATTTGAGCAGTTTTTAGCAAAATGAACTACGGAATAGTAGTTTGTAGACTTAAACCTTTTGAACCACCTGAATCCAGGATCACAGTGGCTGCCAGACATGGCCTGCAAGGGAGACCCAGCTGGTGGGCCAGGGACCCGCCAGCCACAGTGGTCCTGTTACACTCTGCTCCATGATCCTGAATGCCTTGTGCCTACCTGCTCCCTGCCTCAGTTTCTCTCTGTGGAAACTTACACCTACATCTCACACAGCCTAAATTTCCTCATGTTTGAAGAGCAGCATTTGATTCATGAGCACCTAAGGGACGATGATATTTTCTGCTGCAGAACACTGAGCATCAGATTCCTGGGAAAGCTGGAGATGTCAGATAAATGATCAGAATGTTTTGCTCAGGAAAAGAATATTTTTCCATTTTTAATTAAAAAACCCCTCAAACCAGACTAAACCTTCCTTTGGAATAAAGACGGAAAAATGAAACAGCTAAAGATTTCTGTGATTCTATAGCAAATGTAGACAAACTCCATGATCTGCTAGAGTGGATGGTGTTGCAATTGCAAAGCTTAAAGAGAAAAAAATTTCTTCTACCTACTTAAAACCATCCAGGCAACTCTGTAATGATTTTTCTATATATTTAGATTACATTAGGTCTCTACAAAGAGTGATATAGTAGCTTCAAGTGTGCCTATAGCTATGAATTGATTTTTCTTAACTGTTCATAAAAAATTAATCTCTGTCTTCTTCCAACAAAACCTAAGATTTTACCATATTGATTATGGGCCTAACAAAGTAAGGTATCAGATTTAGATTCAATTTGTTTTCCTATGAATTAAATACATTAAATCACTTTTTACTCATGTTGAAATTGATTGAGTTTCAGAGTTAAACAAAATATCTTCTCTACATTGTGAACTGTCTCCATTTCTTCCTCAAGGCTGCTGTTTTCTTCTATCCATCTCCAAGAAGCCATCATCATATTAACATAGATGACAATCTGGCAAGGAGGTGCTGATCAAAGATAAATTTCACACTCGCACTTCGCATTTTCTAATTACACCATCTGTGTCAGACTCTTTCGTGGCAGTTCTGCCCAATCTGTCAAATGCTGCATGCCTATGGGAATGCAGAGGAGCTGAGAAAATCGCCTCCATTTCCCCCACCAGCCGATCCATCACCCCAATCGGAGCTGGGTGGGTATATTAGTCTAATTGGTACTGGAATGAAGGTTCCAGACTGCATATGAGATGAGGTGTTTGGGGGATGCAAGACATGAGATTTACAATTTGAATCATATTACAAGGCTTGCCCCAGCTTGTTTCATAGCAAGCTGAGAGCAAACCATGCATGCAATATCAGCATGTCGAGGTGGAAAAAAAAAAAAAAGGAAGAAAGAAATGAGGAATATTTAAAAAACAAATAGTAAATGAGAAGGTGTCTCCTTTCATTATTTTTGGCTTCTTCCAGACATACTAAATGTAAATTATTACCAATAACTTCACATGAAATTAATTTATCCTTGTATTAGAGTGTAAGAAAAATAAACACAAAGCATTATATGCCCTGAACTACCAGAGATGCTAGATGTATTCTAATCAAGTCCTGATCTATTAAATCCAGCAGTTCTATCAAAATAGTGATGGTCCTTTTACACTAAAAGTGTATTACTTCCTAACCATGAGGCATGAGATTAAGTCACAGAAGGTGAAAAGTTGCAGCTCTTCTAGGAAGGCTGACATTTAAAATTATCTACTTTATGGGTCAACTTTTTTTCTGAGAAATTAATCTCAACTTTGAACCTGTGTGTAAAATATTGCAGGCTGGTATTGCTGGGTGCAATCAAATCTGGTGTCGTAATTCTGATTCTCTGTGCAATCACATTTGGAAGTGAAAATGAGCTGCACTTCTGGGTGCATGAATAGTGGTGTGCTTGTTTACTCTGGGGTCTGCAAACCCCCAGAAAAGGCAAGTGTAAAAAATGTTGTGACAAAAGAAAATCTGGTAGTGTAGCAATGCAGGCTACATGCAGGAATTGTGAACCACATCTAGGATAAGTGTTCTTTTGTGACATCTTAGTACATTTGTACACACACTATTGATTAAAAACTTAACACTTCTTTTTTGTCTAGACAAAACACACACCATGGAGACATACTCAAGTTCATCTCACACATCTGTGATGAAGTCTGGGTTTGAACTCAGGTTCCCATCCTTTTTGAGTGCTGCCTTCAGCATAAAATGGGTCCAGCTAGGGGTTATTTAATACTTTTATATTTAAAAGGACATGGAGCAGAAAACTATAAACCAATTAAAGACCTCTATTTTCAGATATGAAATTCTGAAGGACACAAGAAGCAAGATGCAAGCACATTATCAAGCACATTTTTTGTGCTCCTACCTTTGGTTTATTTAATACACTGCCAAAGGCATCACTGATGCAAGAATGTTGTTGGTCGGCAGCCTCCGCAAAGCAACGCTACCGGAGCGCGATACTTTTAACACCCTTTTCTGCATTCAGAGTGGGCTGAGGAAAGAGCTGTTCAAATATTCATAAAGGACAGAAGACAAATATTTGGCAACTCCCAACATTTCAGTGCTAAATCATTTAGTAAACACAGGCTAACAGCATTAACACAAGATCAGACAAAACTGCCCAGCACCACTCAGGGCTAGGTCAGCTGAAAGTAACCTTAATGCTGTAAATCAAGATTTTACTGCCACATATTTGACTGAACTTGTGTCTTTACTTGAACTTTTGAATTTTTCCCTTTCAAAGAAATGTATAAGACAGCCTCAAGGTGGAATATGCCAGAATGACTCCACTTCAGAGGCACAATCAATGAACAGCAATTATCTCAGACATATTTGAGCTTTTTATAGACAAAGACCTTTGTCTGGGTGGGTGCTGTGTAACATGATGTGTCTGTACAGGCTACTTCTCTTTCCCCTGTGCATTTTAATTACACTAGCAATTTTTTCCCCCCCAAATAGCTATGAACAGAATTTCAATTACACTTATTCATGAGTGTGCAATGCTCATCCCTGCTTCTGTGAGCCTTGCATACGGGCTTTGAAGAGGAGACTAGGAGCTGCTGAGAGGCAGCCTGGTGTCTGTGCTGGGTCTGGCACAGGGACCCACTGATGCTCTTCAATTAGAGAAGGGTCCGCAGCCTCCGTGAACACATCTTGCGAGAGGTTCACAGTCAGTAAAGGCTGCCTCATGATTTGTTACACACCTCAAGGTGTCTTCCGTGTGGGTCTCGTGGGGTCTCATGTGGGTCTCTCAGGCTGTAGAGCGGGGTAGTCTTCACTGGGTGCCCACCTTGGGACCCCATGCAGGAGCACTGATAAAAGGATGATTAATGTGCTGAGGAGCAGCCATTCTCTGTGGGGTTTACAAGCTTCTTGTTCCTATTATGTGAAAAGGACTGCATAGTAATAGCACAAAAACCCGAGTGGGGAGAGTATCATGGTCAGAATTCAACCTCTGTTGCGCTGGACTACGCTATCCCTATTCCTCCATGTGCTCTCCAAAGCACTCTGCACAGCCCTAGAATAACAGACTTATAGAATCCCTAAGGGCAGAAAAGACCTTCCAGATCACTGAGTCCAACATTTTGCTGAACAGCACCATGTCAACACAACCATAGCACTAAGTGCCTCATCCAGTTATTTCTTGAGCAGTTACAGACATGGTGACTCCACCACTTCCCTGGGCAGCCTGTTCCAGAGCTTAAACAATCCTTTAAGTTAAGAAGCCCCTCCTGATGTTCAATTCAACCTGAACCTTCTCTGGCACAGCTTGAGGCCTCTTCCTCTTGCCTTGTCACTGGTTGCCTGGGAGAAGAGATCAACCCCCACCTGGCTACAGCCTGCTCTCAGGCAGTTGTAGAGAGCAAGAGGGTCCTCCCTGAGCCTCCTTTTCTCTAGGCTAAACAACATCAAGTCCCTCAGCCACTCTTCATAAGACTTAGTCTCCAGACCCCTCAGCAGCTCCGTTGCTCTTCTCTGGACATGCTACAGCACCTCAGTGTCCTTTTTGTAGTGAGGAGCACTTGACACAGCACTTGAGGCACAGCCTCACCAGTGCTGCCAAGTACAGGGGGACAATTCCTGCCCTGGTCCTGCTGGACACGTCATTGCTCATAGAGGCCAGGATGCCACTGGCCTTTTGGCCGCCTGGGCACACATTGCTTTATGTTCATCCAGTGTTGATCAGTACCCCATAGTTCTTTTCTCTGGGCCACTTTATAGCTGCTCTGCCCCAAGCCTGTAGTGCTGCCTGGGGTTGCTGTGACTCAAGTGTAGGACTTGGCCTTGTTGAACCTCATAATGTTGCCCTCAGCCAATTGATCCAGCCTCTCCAGATCACTCTGCAGAACCTTCCTACCAGCAGTCAACAGTCCTGACCAACTTAGCGTTGCTGGTAAACTCAGAGGGTGCACTCAATCCCCTCATCCAGATCATCAATAAAGACATTAACCAAAATGGCCCCAATACTGAGCCTTGGAGAACACCACTGTGACTGGCTGCCAACTGGATGTAGCACCCCTTATCACCGACCCCTGGGCCTGGCCATCCAGACAGTTTTTAACCCAGAGCACACCTATCCAAGCCTTGGCATGTCAACTTCTCCTAATATCACCCTGTCTTTCCTCAGGACTGACCTTGTGTCACATGCTGTCACCTGTCCCTGGTGCTGAGAGAACACACCTGTGGTCAAGCAGAAAAGGTATGGCCTGAGTTCACTTTGCAGCTTTTCCTCTCTGCAGGGTCCTGCTCAAGTCTTGCTTCATCTCCTGTCACCAAGTTCCAGAAACTATGCGGGGGTTTCTTCCCTTTGAGACAGACATTGCTATACTGGGTTACGCTTGGCCAATGGTTCAAAAATTATTGATGAGAAACAGGCAAAGTCAGTGCAGTTGCGAAACAGTGAGGAAAAAGCACCTACAGATAGAGAAAAGAGATAAAAACCCCTCTTGCTGGAGAACTTTGTGACAGTAATGACAAGGTGAGAGTATGTCAGGGAAACTGGTAAGAATGTAACCATCATAAACAGCACCAGTTAAACATCGCAGGGTGAAGCTGCGCCAGGGCGCATAAGTAAAGAGCAACTGTTTGTGAAGTGGGAGAAACTGTAACTGCCTTTTGTATGAAAGGTGCCTGTGCAGCCAAGGACATATTGATGTGCCTGGAAAATCCCCCTTTTTTTCTGCGAGGAAGCCCAGGCACAAACTGTCTGCAGTAGGAACGCCAATGAACCTTCAGGCAAGTCTTTCAAAACTAAACAAACACAAAAGAAGAGATTTGCTTGGCTGCCTTTTTTTTTTTCTTTTCTTTTCTTTTTTTTTTTNGATTTTTTTTTTTTTCTATTTTAGCAAAATCTGGAGGAAAGGTCCTGGTGTCATCAGAGTGCTGATACCCCATCACTGACATCCTTCCCCAAAGCCATGTGATGGTGGTATATGGGAGGTATCCTGATTTCCTGAAAATACATGATGTTCTTCTCCAGAGAATGGAAAGCAGATTTATTCCTTCTGTGAACTTGGAACAATCTGCTCAGACAAGTGACAGAAAAAGCCATTTCTACCGTTTTCTCTTGCTACCCAGGCTGGAGGCTCAATCGCTCATGTGTTTTCTAAAGGATCACTGGCAATCCTTATCCTTTCCAACTGCCTGAGCCCAGCGGAGGGGGGGGTGGGGGGGGTCCCATGGTTTTGCACAGTTGTCATTAAGGACTGTTTCTGGAGACAATGGGCAACGAGGCAACTGATCTCTAGGAGGACTGCTGGTGGTGGTGATGATGACAGGTAAGGTAGAACAAGGACTTGTAATTTAAGAAATCACTATATTTGTAAACCAAACACGCTTGATATGAAAATCACTGGCACAAGAGAGAGACTTGGCTGTTCTTTGCAGCTCTTGCAGGCTCCTTTCAAAGCAGGGTTATGCTTTCAACAGAGACAGACAGGTTTTTAGAGCTCATACAGCTCCAGTCAGTAAGTGTATGCATCATTGTGGCTGAATAAATAAATATCCACTAAAGGAAGAGTAAAATAATTAAGAAACATGGAAAACATTACTGCCCATATTCAATTAACAGCTGAAGTATTGTTAGAAAGATGGATCAATCTGGAACGATCTGACTAAAAGCAAAAGTTTAGATAACTTGTCTGATAATGGCATGAGCATATCCCATAAATGCCCAGCAACTCCATATCATTAAGCCTTCAAGGACAAGCCTGATTGATGGCATTGTACCTGCAGGAAACAGCTCAGATGGAAAAACTCCAATGTGTGCCAGCAAAGTAATTACCTGGGATGGTGACGATGCTCTGTGGTCAGACAGGAACAGGACAGATAATGCAGTGCTCTGAGCACTGCCCTGGTTTTCTCTGCTCAGAGGCAGCTCCATGCACCAGCTACTGAGGCACAGGGGGTTCTTCATTCACTCTTCTCCTTTTCTTATTCTACTGAGTCTTCAAGGTCAGTGGGCCTGCCTCATTTCAGTATATCTGCACTAGCTTTATGTGGCAAGGGAGAACTGTGCCCATCTTTGTGCTCTGCCTAGCGCAGTATGAATTGTTCCAGATACAAGCAAATTTCAGATGGACTGGAAATTTGGAATTAAAGGGGTGCCATCTCCCTTTTGCTGAAACATGTGAGTTGTTTAACAGTTAACATTCACCATCAACTAATCTATCCTACTTATTTTTTTAAAATCTGTCGCCTGTTACCATTCACCATAACTAAAACACGTATGTCACAATCATGTAACCCAATCCAAGTAATCAAGCATTCCTATTTCAGTAATGCTCTTTATGTATAAATATTTCAAGAATAAAGATTATTTTTGAGCTCTCAAATGCTGAAATGTAATATTTACGCTTACAAAAGTAATACTTGAGATAAGAATTCATCAAGTGAGTCATCCTTCTCAGCTTCCTAACAAATAGAGGCAGTAGTTTATTTGCCCTCATGAGAAGAATGCACCTTATGGGGAGGAGGGTAAAAGTACAGAGATGTAAAAGACCAACAAGCCTATGTCTTGGTGGTGTCCTGTTCCAGAGCACACAAGCCGAGCACCAACAATAAACTCAGGTCAGCTTTGCTTCCAGTAAGGTATATGAAAACAGGGGAACGAAGTACAAAGACCTATACAGGACTTCCACTGAACTTTTGACAGTTCAGGGTTTTTTTTCTTTAAATCTCACCTCTGTCCCTTGACTTACCAGAGTATTTCTGTATCCAAGGTTAGGTCGGAATTATACCCCAAGTCTGACAATGGGTTTAGAAATCCAGCAAGGCTCATGTAGAGGCTCCCAGTACCACTGAGATTCTTTAGGCTAAAGAAAGAAGACACCTCTGTTAGGGTCCTTTGGCATAGGTGGCACCTGTTCCAGAGGTTTATAAAACTTGGCTTAAGTTAGCCTGAGCTTCAAGGCATAAGAAGTTCTTTTCCTATCATGTACCTTATACACACTGAATTTAAAATTAAAGAAAAGGACCTGCTCTTGATCTAAACCATTTTATTTGTTTTTAATTTGATTATCTCTTAGTCTTTTCAAACACAATGTTTACATTTAAATTGTTGACAGAAGTCCGCTCCTGCTGTTTTTAGTGGAAGTGGGATCTGTCCCAAGGAAGACATCAATACACTTACACTTTATGTGCTACCTATCTGTCCCTTAGACAAACTGTGACAGAAAGCAAAAGCTGGCAACATTCAAGATGTTGATCTTGTGTCTTGGACACATACCTAAAAAAACTAGCACACAGACTGAATAAGCATATTAAGAACCAGCAATTTTAATTGTTATTATTTACAGCATATGGAATATACTGGCATGGATATTTTGCTTCAGAAGTTTATTTTTCAGGGAGAATCAGTCCTATGTTTCTTAGCTATGTTTTTAGTTATGACAAAAATAAAAATTATCAAAACAATTCTAAACTTGCTTAAGTAAATTCAGAAAACTGTGACAATTCTCTCCTGGGTCATCTGATATTCTACATTTGCAGGTCACAAGTGACAATCAAGGACTGCCACACAAGGCTGACAAGAAAAGCTAGGGCTCCATCTTGGACCTTGCTGGTCCATGCAGTTCCTACATGTTGTGACTTAACCAGAAATCTGGAATTTCAGAAACCATTCAATGAAAAGAGAGATAGTTACCGTTTGCTTTTAGGATTGAGTTTCAAATGCAGAGAAAACCTTGAAAGAACTAGATGTCACGTGAAGAATTAGTTGTGAATGTGAAAGATGACCACATAGTATTTTGGAGCATAGTATTTTGCATCAGACTTACAGAATTCAAGGTCAGTTCAGTGCTTCAAGATAATTCAACAAATACGGCATGCAGTAAAGAAGTGTAGATTACCTTCTGCCTCCTTTAAAAGCCACAGCAAAATGCCCACTTGGTTTGTGGGGCAGGACTGACTGATGTGGTCTCCGTCATATTCACAGATACCTCACGTAAGACTCTTCAAACAAGTACTGAGTTGTTATCTGCTATACTGTAGGTGCTGCCTGCCTCAGGAGAAGGCCAGTCACTGTCTGAGGGAAGGTACAAAGTTTAGCGCACAACAGGCATGGTGCTTTGCACTGAGGTGTATCAGGCTGTCTTGAGTATTAATACCAGTATCTACTTAGTCACTCTAGGAAAAGTAAGCAATTGAAACACAAAGAGTGTTTTTGCAAGGGAATTTTAAGGGAAAAAATGTTGCAGAAAATTTTCACGTACCTGTTTCAATGTTTTCATGTGTTGGTGTTTGTCATCCTACTTCTTCACCTTTCATTTTCAGTGTGTAAAAGAAAAGGCAGAATGTACTATTCTGAAAGGTATAGTATAAATATGAGTTTACAGTGTTTTATTTTTCCTTTTTTCACCATCTGTATTTCTCAGATTCCCCTTGATTAACTTGCCATTTGCTAAAGAAATTATGTTACTCTTATTTATTTTTTCAGCAAGGGTAAAAAGAAAATAATTCCAACTCCAGAAGCCATAAATTATTAGTGTACAAGAAAATATTGAAGTTAGATGTGGACTTCTAAACAGGATTTTTGGCTTTTTACACTTAAAAGCATGACAAATACTCAGAAAACCTGGAAACATGCAAAGGTGATGGTATCTTTTTTCCATGACTGAAGGGAAATTATACAGCTATGTTTTGATGGTGATGCTGACATTTGGCTCTTCATTCCTGTGAGTTTACATATTCCATGTTAAAGACACCTAATCCTTCAAGCCAAGGATTCCAGATAATATTCAATTACAAACTAATAAGTTTTTTATAATGGAAAAGAACATGCAAGGAAGCATTTAATTTGTAGTATTTGAAGGAGAGGAACCATCTGTTTAATGCCTTGACACTGATAAAGTGGGGACAAACAAGTTCCATGGAGCAGTTCACATGAGGTGTAACTTCCATGCTTGAAAGTTTTTGAGATGGGCCTCTAGAATGTGACTGGATTTAACTATCATAAAATCATAAAATCATTAAATACTTCAGTAGTGATGTCAAGACAATGACCATTACACTGAAAGTTTTTTTCTATGTTATTCTCCTTATTTTTCCATGAGACAGATTTTATTAAGACTATTTATTGTTAGCACATGGTTCATGAGTTATTAATATTGCGTGTATATCTGTATATGATTCCTGTGCTATTGCTCAACATAACTAAGATTTCAGTGGAAAGACAGACTTGGAATTTTAAATATTGAATTCCAGATGTCTTCTCAGTAGACCTTTTCTACACAAAGATGCATTATGCATTTACAGTTTACTACCTGGAGAGAAAAGAATTAGTACAGGGGTTGCACATGTCCAGTTTCTATGTCAAGCTCAGCTGAGGAAATCACTTCATACCACAGCTGGTCCAAAATCTATCACACATTTTTGGCAGGATGTCACCTTAGGCACTGTAAATGGTGTATGTGTGCTATATAATTATATTGTCCATGGATTTATGCACCTGTGTTGCATATTTCATTACATTTTCTTGGCCTGCTTATTAGGACTACATTTTACATTTCTAATAATATGATTCAAATTCTACCAAATATGAAACACTGACTTTCAAGCAGAGCTAAATGAAGCTTAAGTAATTTAACATGAGCCAATGAAAGACAAAAGAATTACTTCACTCATAGGCAAGGTCACGAGGTTCCTCTTGCTGCTCTTCCACCCTCAATTTCATTCTTTCTATTTGTAGAAAATTTGAAACAGAGAGATGTCATTTTAATCCATTTATTTCCTGACAATACAACAGAAAACTCATTCTTCTTTTAGGAAGTAAAGTGTTAATGGGACGTTTGCAGGAAATCACAATGAGCTTGGAATCTTTTGTGTAATCAAATCAGAGTTCATACAACAAATATCACGCGTATTTTGTTGTTCCTAAACATCAATTGGCCGTATAAAAAGTGTAATAGAAAAATTAAAAATTTGTGATTACAATGACACAGAGCGTGTGCCAGCAACTCTGTGGATGGCTTTTTATCTCATTTCCTTAGTGAAAACAGTTAACTAGGCACTGGTGAGATATTCTGTAACTGCGCAACAAAAAGCTGGCACAACTGCCAAGTGTGGCATGCCAGATGTGTGAATACATTCTGGAGAGCAGTATCAGCAGCTCCAACAGAAAGCCATAGCCATTAATCTAGAGACCTCTGGGAGTTCAGGATCGTGCTGTAAAACCTAGACCCTGCCAAGACTGCATCAGATAAAGCCATCAATGCATTGTAAAAAAGACACAAAACCTATTTCATGGGCTGCACTGATCAAGCAATTACAATCATTGACTACATTAAGCAAAGAAACAGCGGGGTGCCCTATAAAATTGACTGCCAACTTGAATAATCAATAGACTCCATGTAGAGTAAATTAAATAACTGAAAAACTATTTGGAAAAGCTGAAGTTAAAAAGCCAATCTGTAATCCCTCATCCATGGAAAAACAATCTTGCATCCAAAAGATTCTTTTGCTTGCTTTCATTGTTGTCACTGGGAAATACAGCAATAGCAAACTAAGACATTCTTTAACTCTCTCATTCACCAGTTAATTGTTCATTTAACCCAAGCATTCATAATCAATGTATGCATTAGTATCATACCTCCCAACCTGCCAGGCTTCAAACACAGCCCTAAATTGCAGGGCTAATATTCAGAACAAGGGAACCCACAGAAATTGTATGTACTCTGGCTGGCTTAAAATGATACACTTTCCCTATTACAAGGCATACTCAATTTAGGCTGACTTTCCTGATTATTTCCAATGTAAACCATTTATAGCAACAGCCATAATTTTGTAATTGATAGTAGAATAAGTTGGAAATGTTACAACAGTGATTTTTTTTCCCCCTCCCAACAAAAGATGCTGATTCATCAGAAACAAAGGTCATGGAAACAGAATGCATTGACTCAACAGCTTTTTTGGTCCAGGAGGGTGGTTAACAGAGAGCTTCCCCTCCCTCCTCTCTGCAGACCTGTGCAGGTGGAAATGATGTGCTCTTCCACCAAAGCTGCCCATCAAGTCTGAGCCTGTGCTGGCCTTACAGCACTTCTTCAGGAGAGAAATCTGAACCCAAATGCTGAGCAAGGACCACCACCCTGGGTTTTCTCCCTTCTGGTCCTCATATGCTTTTCTCAGAAACATTACCAACTTTTCAGTTTTGAATGTAAAGAAGTCTAAAAGATTCTGGTTCGCTTTATTTTTCCAAAATTTAGAGAAGTTTTGTGTTTTGCCTAAATGGCTGTGCAGGAGCAGCCTGCAGTGGTGCTGTGGAGCAGTTCCTGCAGATCTGCAGCCCCCTGCAAATTGCTGGAGCTCTGTAGGATCTGTCTTTTGCTGCATTGCACTGTCAGTGGAGCTAATCCAGGCAACGCTTTGGATAAGGACCACTGGCTGCAGGATCATGGGTGTTTCTTCTGAGACTCATACTTCCACTGTAGCACTGAGACAGCCAGGGACATATTGCAAACCCCAAGTCACCCTGCTCTAACAGGTGCCATTCACATCATTAGGACTTCCAGGGCACACATGCCTGCAGGAAGAGGAGCCAGCTATTGGCACCTGAAGACTACCAGTATCTAAGAGTGCTCATTACTTTGTGCCTCATTACTGAGTGGAGCACCAACCTGAGCAAAAGCAGAGAGTAGGATTTTAACTGCTGTCTGACAGTTTCACATGTCCACAGGTTTGACTGTATTACCTTAATTTGGTTCAACACTTGGCAAGAAATATATTGCAGACAGGACATGCCCCAAAAGAACAGTTCAACAGTATTAGACTGCTCCATATGTCAAGAAGGAGAGATGCTTGTAAAACCTCAGTTAATGGCAAATATTCTGATTTTATTTCTAAGAGAAAAGGAGTACTTTATAATGATTGTAGCAAAACAAAGAAATGCGCCTTAAAAAAAAATTGTGCCTTTTCATGCAAATTTTCACAGTTTTCATTCCCTTGTTTTGAAAGAAAAGTCCCTTTTTGCACTGAAAATGTATTCTTTCTTGGAAAAAAAAAAAAAAGCCTTCTGTTTTCATTCTACCAAACTAGGAAATATCAAAGGCAAAGCTGCAACATATTTTGCTTTTCAGAGAATCTGAAGAAATGTGATTTAGCAGTTTTTCCAGTGGTGCAAATATTTTTTACTCACCTCACACTAACATGTTTTTTTTTGTATGTGGATAAATTAACACGTAAGCAAGGGTGTAAGGCTCTTTACCTATGTTAATAGAATGAGCTGGGTTCTTCACTGGCAAATGTTTTCTTATTTTTTTAGCTGAAACATAATGTAGAATTTGTATTCTTTCAGTCTGGTCTGCAGATTAAAGGAGAACAGAAGAAAAATTGCAATTAACTCTCCACTGTACACAGTTTGTTCACTGGGTTGAAAAAGCACTTCTAGAATTTATTCAGTACATAATCAGAATAAATCTTGGAGCTGTCATCATTACTGAAAAAGAGTTTTATAAATTAAAGCACCTGGGAGATCTGTAGGGCATTAATTTATTATTTGTGGGAGTTTTGTACAAGCATTTTTCTTTCCTGGTACACAATAAATAAGTTGACAATAAACAGACTGGGATAACATTATGCTCTTTATCACCTGCTCAAAAAAGCTGGGAACAAGCCCTCTGAAAATGTGCATTATAAGTGAACTCACAGTAACTACATATCAAACAAAATAAAATATGATGAACTAAAAGTGGTCATCTGTCACAATAACATTTTCCAACTTGTCTGCTTATTAGATGGTAATGCTGCCCATAAAAGTGAAGGAGGGGGGGAAGCACTGCAGAGAACCTGATAAAACATCCTACTGAAACCTATTGTATTTACTACTTATTAGATTCAGAATTCAAATAGATCTTGATTGTTGAGAGCTTGGGTATTTAAAAGCCTTAAGATCATCAATTACATTACTCATAATTTCCACATCTGCCCATTCCTCAGCAATTCAGAAGGAGAGAGAGATAGCTGTTAAAAGAGTCTTTCTGCAAGTTGATTACTATGAGTCTGTAACAATGTGCACTTGAAATGCCTTTAAGGATTTGAACCGAGCTGTAATTTGCAGTTTCTGGAACTCCTACGTGGATCACTTTTTGGTGATAGTGAAAATCAAATGAGTGGAGATGGTCCAAATTACCTGGAAGAAAAACAGGTTCTTATCTACTTAAAGGAACCTCTACAAGCCTGCCAAAAGCACAATAAATGCACTCTTCTTTCCTGTGTTGTCTGGAAAGTGAATATGTATTTCAAATTAAACAGAAACTCTGATTAGCATGGTTATTATGAAACTAAACAGCAAGAAGACTATGTTTGCAGAAGCCATTTACAGGCTACAGGGAATATTACTTCCCTGTTGTGTCACTCTACTTAAAATGAATACTTTTTAAACATCTTTGCCTTTTTCAAAACACTGACAACCTGATCCTACTTCCCATTAAAGTCAATAGAGAACTGCCCATTATCTCTTGTGGGAGCTGGGTCACACTAATGGAGTGTGCTTTTCTCATTCACAAGCATCCAAATCCATGCTGAGTGAAGACAGTACAAGGTGTTCCTACTCTGAGATCAACCTGACTCTAGGAACAGAAATGTGGTCTTTGGTAACTGTATCAGCTGCTTCTGTATGTGCTGTAGAAGGAGGTAGGCATGTGCAAAATGGATCAATCAAAGCACTGCCATGGAAATAATGTGGAGGCACTCTTAGAGATTGCACATAAAGGCATTTTCAGAAATTATTCTTGCAAAGGACAAGTGTAGAATATGCAGCTTCCTTAGCTGCCTGAGTTTCAACATGCTTCTCACAGAGAGAAAAATGCTCTCACTACTGCTTCACAGAAGGAGTCTTTAGGGAAGTCCATAAAACTCTAGTCAATATAACTTTTTTGGAATTTACTTTGATTGTTTATAGAACCTGATTGTTACTAACTCATGTGATCTTCCGGAAAGACATGAGTCTTGTTTTAAAGTTTCCCTCCCTGTTCCTATCCTACATTAAACAGATTCCTGAGGATTTACATGCAAAAGGCTAAATGATGGAATTAAGTGTCCAAACATCCAGAGATAGGCAACTTGCAATCAGAAATGGGTTTCCTAAGGAAGAAAGGATGAAAGAAAGCTAAGGAGAAGGAAGGGCAAAGGAAAGCATGGACGTAATAGAGGAAGCTGTAAAGTCACAAAGACAGAGTATAAAGACGATGGAAGGGGTCATAGCAGGAGAAATGCACTCATTGCTAAAGTAAGAGAAGATATGGCCAGGAAGAGAAGAAGCTCTTAAGAAACATTTTCACCACACTTTGATAAATGCAAGCAAGAGTGTTGGGGCAAAAAGAATTACAAATATCAGTCTATTTTGAATTACTGTTCAAAAATCTCCTTTGCAAAACCCTGCAAACAATTATGCTGATGACATGAAGACTAAGGACTGCCTCATCCAGGGCATCTGCACCAATATGTACGAGGGAAATGTCATCTCTGTCTGGGTAGTAGGGCAGATTCTGCTTTCACCTCATTGCAGTAGACACATGTATGATTTACACTGGTGGATATGAAAAGTGAGGCAGGCTTTTCTCCTGGAGAAATGTGACAGTTCAAACAACAGAATGCAGCACTGCTTATCCTGCCCTACCTCAGACAAAGGTTTTGTGATGCAATACATTCTCTGAAAGACTTCCTTGGTGACCCACACAACTTTTACCCCAGAACATGTTTTGGTTATACTAATTTGGGGTTTAATTATAGTCTCTTCAAATTATACAAGTAGACTGAGCCCTCAAATTTCATATGGTACAAAAAGGCAGCATTTTATATCTTTCCATGGCATAATTGATGCTGGTTCTTGGGTGTGTGATGTTCTACCTCTCAATGATTCCCCAATAATCTGTGTATATAAATTAAATGGTTAGTATTAACACCAGTGCAACAACTTAAATTTTCTCAGGCAAAGTGAAGCTAATGGTGAATGCTTTCTACTGGATACACCACTACTACAGCACTTTTGTGGACTTTTCCAAGTGCTGTTTATAAATAACTGTATTTATATTCTGCTCCTTTCTGTGCACAGCTCTTGCTACAGATTTAGATATCAACTTTCTGGGAAGCCTAAAAGCATGGAAATGTGTTTCCCTTCTAACTATAGAAACTTTGGGAAGATGGAAAATAATAGCACTGAACTGTACACTGAAGATAAGTAATACTTTCTCATATAACTTAACTTAAAAATTCCCCACTATCAAATGCATTTACTAAGTAAATATGAAATTAGTACGTTGCCAAAAATACTTTGGATTGGAGATGAAGTTGTTTTATGCATAAATGGGGTTACATTACAAAATGTAGGATATCTTAAAGTGCTGAAAATTTATATAATTAATACTTAAAAGCAGAAAAAAGATGCAAACAGATACTTAGAATGGGACTTATCTTTCTTCATCTTACTCCCCTAAATATTAAGACACAAATTTAGGTTAATTGTCGGGGTTATTTTTATACTTTATAGACAAAAAGGATCCAGCAGAAGCTGGATCATCTTATGCCCAAAACCCATCTCAGATCAGTGAAATTAATCACTCTTCAGAGGTTCTTATTCTTTTCATCAACCACAGCATATGCCCTGGACCATGCAAGCTAATGTTCCAATGCCTGCAGTTAGGTGCAGTTCTTGCTGCACAGAAGGGAATTGCATTCCTCAATCTAGAGAAACAAAACTCTTTGAAATAAGCTGGGTCATTCCTATATATAGATAAGATACTATGGTTCAGTCTACTCAACATGGGATTAAGGACTAATAATAAATATGGCCTTTAATGTAAAGATCCACGCAGAATGAGACATTTCCATAGCCCCCGACTATTCCAAATATACCCCATCTAAAATACTTGTGGGAGAACATTTTGAAGAATACAGTTTTAGACTTTAACGTTTGTCTTCCCCCTCTAAGAGAAAATACCACATCAAATTTTTCTTTTAATTTTTAGATGTTTATATTGTTGTGTTAGAACTTAGATTTTATCTAGTGTGATTTCTGTTGAGAGTCTAAAATGTTTGGTGAGCTGTTTTCCTGAACTTTTTCATAAATTCATATATTCTCAGATTCTTTATTATTTACACAATTTTTTAAACTGTTCTCTCTATTCTTGCATATTTTATGTCATTTGTTGTTGGGATTCTTTAACAATGAGGACAAAACCTTCTCAGTCACTCCAGTTACATGCTATAAACTCTTTTGTACTGTAAAGATTACGCAGATAAATATGGACCATAGGATTTCCTTAAATTAACTTTGATTGGAAAGAAAATATATCAGCACTGCAAGAAAAAGTTTCTGAGAAAGTGATTGATACAGGTCTCAGCAATAAAATTAAATCAGGTTTACTTAAGGAAATATAAAAGGCTTCAATCAGATATGTGTAACTGCACACTGAAAATACACTCCTAGTAAATTCAAAATATAACACCAGATATAAATATCCATGGCAGACAAACCTTTGCTAATGTTATGGCAATAGGAAAATGATTGCTCAATTAAAAATAAAATTAAAACCAAACAGTATTCACATAACCTAGAAGGCAATAACCAATAGAAAAGTGTGTGATACAGCACAAAAGGAACTGTCCAAATGGATATTAAGGAAAGATGGAAAGCTGCTTTTTGGAGCTAAGCTGCTGTATAGATGGATGTCAGCATGGGCTGTTATGGAATCAGTAGATTTTATCATATTTTCTATCTGCCATGTTGACCAAATAATTGATCTATCTGATGAATCTGGTCTAAATTGTTTCAGTGATTAACAGAGAGTTAGTTAGGGATCCTGGGGTTAGTTGGTAGGATAGATTTTGGATTAATTCATTTTCACGTCCAGGTAAATCCCAGAAGACGGATTAACACAATATTGATAACAGGCAGTGACACAGACATAGCCTAGAAGAAAGAAACAAATAATATGAAAATAAAAACCTTTTTTTTTTTTTCTTCATTCAGTCTCTTCAGCCTCCTTTTCAACTAGCTGCACAATAGAGTCATTATCACACTCCATATATGATCAAAGGGAGTTTTTCAAGCCTATAATTGTTTGAAGAACTTTGTTTGGAATCCACTGCTTATGTGAAGACATCAGCTTCTTGCCCTCCAAATCTCTTGAGTGACAGTCTGAGAGATGCTGAGAAAACTCCCTTGGACCAAAGCACAGCAAATGACATGCCCAACCTCTCTGAACCTGAACCACAGCAGCTAGAGCTCAGGAATGTGCCGTATATGTTCTAAGTTGGTTAAACACCATTCATCCTAAAAGGGATTTTGCAAAGAAGACACCTCAATATCTGAATCTTTGCCAAAACTTCAGAAAAAAGTTATTATATATTCACCTCTATGCAGAGCTCAGATTCAGATAAGATAATATTTCTGAGCAAATAAACCGAGGCCTATTCTGCAAAGATGTTCAAGGCAATGACAAGTCACGGTGCCACCCCAGTAACTATGAAATTGGCACTGGAAGCTACTATTTCATAGCTGCTCCCACTGTCATAGAAACCAATATTAACAAGGAGAAGTAAGTCAAGTTGCAGAAACCCTTGTGCATCATTTTGCTGAGTATAAGAAACAGCAGATCTATTTCTGTTTGGGGAAGTCAGCTGCGCTGCATGAGCACATGCCCCTCTGTCACCAGCCTCGGGGGGCATGGTTCTAAGGGGACTAAGATACAGAGTTCATAAAATCAAGCGTAAACAACT
Source organism: Bombycilla garrulus (assembly GCA_013400315.1). Lineage (NCBI taxonomy): Eukaryota > Metazoa > Chordata > Aves > Passeriformes > Bombycillidae > Bombycilla > Bombycilla garrulus. The sequence continues at coordinate 120,732 of VXBU01003160.1, read as the reverse complement.
TCTCTCAGTACAATCTAAATCTTATGTTGAGATCAGGCAGCCAAATTAAGTATTCAGTAAGGTCTTATGGTCAAAATATTAATTGAAATTTCAAGGATATTGTTTTTTTTAAAAAAGGAAGAGAATTAAATAGAGGATGAGATATACAGCAACATTCAAAAGCAATGTAAAGCAACATTAAAGAAGAATTTTTAATTGATAGGCACATAATCTCAGTGCTCTGAAGGAAATCAGTGCACCCAGCATGAGACATATGAGTTTTACAAACATAATTTCAATTTTTTTTATTACCTACGAGCATTAGGATATACTTCCTTGACTCTATAATAATTGCTTGTAGTTAATTACAAATGAAACAGAAGTGCTGGCAATATTACACTTGCACCCTGCATAAAGCTAGAAATTACTGCTATTACTCTTATTTGCTAAGAATATTGGGTCATAGATGCTAATTAGCAGTTCACAGCCCCCTACAGGAAAAAAACTCATTATTATGAAAATCTGTCTTGGTAGCCAAAGCCACCACCCATGTCACTGTGAACATTTTTGTCAGAGCAATTATAGGTATAACAAAACTTAAGATTTACTTTTGTATCCAGAAAATTATAAAGGTTAAAAATACAACATGCTAATATAAAAATTGCTTGCCATATCAAGAAAAGTGTGTCTGAACTACTTCATCTTAGTAAAACCTGACTCTGTATTGGGTAGAATGACAGCAAATTTTTATTGAGTATGTACACAAACATAATTTCTTTCAAATGTATATAAAATGCAAGAAAAGCCTCTCCATTGCCAAGTAAAAAACCAAAGTAAAGTGAGGCTTAAGCAGCCAACTGAAATGAATTTCGTAAGGTCATACACCTAGAGCAATGACCATGATTTATTAATCATCGGTAATTCAGGAGGAACATTCCATTTTTCTGTAAAAAGGGACCTGATTCAGGAAAAAAAAAAAGGGTGGAAAAAAAGCCTTGTTTACCCAAGTTTTCTGCCAAGTTTATTTGAAAAATAGAAGCAGAAAACATTGTTTTTGTGTGATTTATTAAACCTCTCTTTCCACAGCACAAAAACCCGACTTTGAATGCTTGAGGGGAAGGTGAGTAAAAGAGCAGCTAATTGTAGTGCCAGGCTGAATTCTGCTTGTTTACTGAGAAGGAAAAATGGAAGTGCCACACTGGGATGAAGCAGTGGCTTAGGAGTGGTTCTAAGTCACATAAGGGTGTAGAACCAGGTAGTCAGCATAAAATGCCTGGACTCCCCATGTTGGCTAAAAAACAGGGAGGTGTAACCAGCCCAGAGCAACCCCTCTGATGACTACAGAGTGACCCTAAAACATGAGTACAGGTGAGAAGTTAAACATGCCACAGCTGGAGACGGGAAAAAAACCAATCTCAGCTCTAAACAGCCTAAAAATACAAATCCATCCAAAGTTAGATATACTCAGCTGCTTATTGCTACACTGGGTACAGCAAAATGATGAAGGAAAAATGGGAATTTGAATGACTCATAAATGCTGTTTGAAGATAAAGAGGGTGACTGCATGAATTGTGCTGTATTTTAACAAAAAGTAGTTTCTCAAAATCATACTGTACCTTGTCTACGTTAGGTTGAATTTTGCTTTCAGCATCACTATCTGGATTTCTATCAGTGTAAAGGAGAATGGGACTTGACTAGTAATGCAACCCCACTGCTCACCTATTAATGAAAATGAGTTTTCCTTTCATCAGAGGGGATTACATTAGTTAAACAGAACAATGCATTATTCGAAGACCTCTAACAGCACCTAGAAAGAGAAAAAATATTCCTGTTTTCTAACTGAGAAATTAAGTTCTCTGTGCAGAGAATTTGCTATGCATATATGCTAGCTCCTTGATAATCTCATGAAACCTGGAACTATAAATAAAAGCAACAAAATTCCATCTTACCCAAATATTGTAGGCCTTGTTTCAAAAATGGGAGATCTGTGTGAGCAGACAGAAAAAGGGCTTGATATGTTAGGAATGCATAAAACAGCACACAAAGACTGCATTATAAAGAGATAAAAATGTTTTTTTCAGAGATTTAAGAAAGTGCAACTACCCTATGGTAGATCTCTTGCCTTAGCCACTTGAAGCTGTCATGCTACGTTACGCAGTTCTGCCCGTGTACTTTGGCTACAACCTTTTGGACACACATTTTATACTAATGCTTAGATAATGAGCATGACAGTGAATTAACAAGATGAATTGAGAGGTGCACTTTAGCACGTTTATGGGAAACGAACTCTAGAGACGAGTGGATTTTTCAGGTTGCTGGATCATAGAGGACCAGTCCTGTAATCTTCCCTTGTGCAATCACCCTTCATTTGGATGAGGGAGATTTGGCAAAATTGGGTCCTAAATTATTACTAGCAGTGGGGCTTTTCTCTGACAGCCAAGGCCACTCTAATTCAGGCAATGCACAGTCAAGCTATACGTCTAAGCAGCAGTCACTGAGTGCAAAATGAGAAGGCAGTGGAAATCCTGTGTATATTCAATGATCTTATGCAAAGCCAAGCTTTTTCAGGAATCATTTGGGCAGGTTCAAGGCTGGAGCTGGTTGCTAACACTCTGTGGAGAGTTTGGGGGAGACCATCAGTGGCCCACCCCTGCTATCCATGTAGACACAGACTGTGTGCTGAAAAGCACAGCTCTGCACATGCCCTTGGCTTGCACCAGGAATGCAGTGTGAGTGTAACTCCCCACTGTGTTTACAGCACACCATTCTTTGTTCTTCACATCCAGAAAATGCCCTGCCTTGGCCAGCTGAAGTGGGTGATGTTAAGAAAGTATCTTATTTCCTACAAGCTACCAGTATCACGGCTTGATTCTAAATTAAAATGGGAAAATTTACACTACTTAATGTTGTATCTTAGCAAAGTATAAACTAACAGCGCACAATATGACACTATGACACAGATAGAAACAAAATATTGTCCAAAAATCTATAATAAATTCCATCCTCATATGAATTGTTATGACTACAATAACAGTCAAACCAGAATTGCTTTCAAATCTTTGGACTAGGCCTCCTGTATATTAGTCAAAGCATCTCTCTGCTGAATCCTTGAAGACTGTTCTGGTTTTGAAAGACAGGTGCCCGCCAAGGAAGGCAGGAGCTTCTCTTGGGATAGTAAATGTAAACCCCCTCCCTCCAAATTATTAAAAGGGGCTCTCAGGCAAAGATATGAGGATAGGAATAACAGTTCTTTAATATGTATAAACCAAATAAAGTAAAACAAAAAAACCCAACAAACTACAACCTAATAGGAAAATTAGACCAAGATGCAGTATTAAACAAAAAAACAAAACCTGACAGTTAGAATACAACCTGACACCCTGCCAGTCAGGATGTTGGTAGCAGTCCAGTTGGAATGGTGGCTCCAGTAGTGCTCCTGGAGTGACAGATGGTTCTGCTGAAGCAGAGATCCTGTGGAAGGGCAGAGTTTTCCTCCAATGGTCCAGTGGTGATGTAGAAGGGTCTGGTCCTTCCTCTGGGAATCCAGTAGAAGGCAGATGCCTGTTCTGTCAAAATGCCCAGATTATATCCCGGTGGGAATGCTTGGCTCCTCCCCCTGGGCGGAGCATCTCACAATGGGCTGATGTCATTCTATGAGTCATGTGGTGGGTCCTTAATTGTCCATTAAACAGGAAATGGCTCCCGGAGGGAGTTATCTATGACTCATGGGGCAAGGCATTGATGGCCCATTAACAGGAGATAGTCCAGGGGAAGAGGCAAAGAAAAACACTGCCCCTCCTGGTTTTAACAGTTCATGAAGATGGAGGTAGAATACAGACCTTCTGGAATACTTTTACATTGTAACCTAGGACAAAGACATTCAGCTAAGAATCAGTACCACTCATTGTAAAGTAGAGCTATTAACATGTTTCTTGCTTTCACCTGTAGATCTCTTTATAAAGATATGTACATGTCATTATCACCTTTTTATAAATCCCATAGCTAAAATCAAATTACATTAGCATGCATGAGGCCGTTTCTCGCCTAGTGCATGCAATATGGTCCTAATACATTGGAGACTGGAGCTCTGCTGATTTACCTCGTCCAAATTTCTTACCAAGATTCATCAATATTAGAATTCTTAGCCCAAGTTAATTGATTTTATGTAATTCATGCTAGGTAAAATAATCTGTAAAGACTAGTGGGGGTACTTCACAAATGCTTGTTGTTCCATGAATTCATGTCATATTCTATGTAATTATCTCAAAATTTCCTTTTTTTCTCAGATACACAGAACAAGTCACAGTAGAAGCTGTACAGATTTTTGGAGCTAAAGAATTTTGAAGGTCATCTGGAGTGAAGAAAATAAGGAGTTTTTCTTCATTTTTCTGTGTATTTGTGTTCATGATTGTGACAGATACAGATGAAAGCCTTGAAAATTTTCTGAAGCCAAAATATATCCTTAGCAAAAAAAGGAAATGGTGAAGTTTTGCCAATTTTAAAGAAATTTAATGCTAAAAATCCATGTCTCGTCTACCCTAGAGGACAGTATGTTAGCTGCAGAACTAGTCAGATAGTTACCTCCCAAGAGAATGAAGAAATTTGAGCAACTCAGAAACCAGATGTTTTCAGCTAGATTCTCGAGATTCTTTACTTTTCTTAGCATTCATTTAACTAATAAATGAACACTGAAGACAAATGATGTCTTTGTTAAAGATTCAATACCCCTTGAGAGCTCCAAATAAGAATTTGAAATTCCCCAAGAAAGTTCTTCCACCAACAAAAAGTTAATTACATTTTAGTGGGTATCTTGGTGAAGGCTACTTTCCTGCCATGCTTTGACAATAAGAGTAAATTGAATATTTTTGGAATTTCAGGGGTTTGATTGATGTGTTCATTAATTCACCTTTTCAAACTGAAAAAGAATCAAGTTTTAAATATTTATTAATAATTTTTATTTTTCCTCATGTTGTTTTTTTATTGTTACTTTGTCTGATTGACTTGTATTTGCTGGCTTCAGATACCAAAGTCCTTTTTTAGGTTACAAATGAGGTTTGAGTGTTCACACATTTGGGATGTCTTTCTTCCTGCTTGTAAATTTTGAACTGTTTGGTCCTTTTCAACCAAAATGGGTGGAGTTGTATTTCAAATAAGTTGTTTTACAATAGCATCCAGAAAATTAGGTGGCCAGGTAGAAAAGAGACACCTATTTATCACCCACTGCAGGAGGGGCAGCAGGATGAGCCCTTTCTTTTTCACACAGAGAATTCACACCAAGTCCACACAGAAAACACAGACAAGGATTTGCAAAAACAACACCTGATTAGACAACAGAGAAACCTGAGGGATACACACCTGTAGCCTAGCTAGCTAGCTAGCTCTGCTAGCTTTGACACACATCAACCTGTTTTGGGAAAGAAATTCCCACATTATGTGGGTAACAAGCAGTTTATATGCTCATTGCTGACACAGCTCAGGGCTTATTTAAAAGCTGCTTCTCAGAAAACAGTCGTGTACTTCCCACCTTAGACTTCCCACCCAGATACTCTGACCAGGAAGAAAGTATGTCCGTTGGTGTTGGCCCAGTGTGTGAAGTTCCCACGTGGTAACCCATGCCTATGGGTGAAGATTCCACCTAGACCGGGAATAATGCTGATTACCGTCACCTCTGCCACAGCTGGTGGTTTAGTTTGCAGTCAGGGTCTCACATGTGCTCTCCCTGTAGCCTGATGACAGTCTCCAGGTTAACACATTGTTATGGTGACCGGGCAGTTCCCCTTCCAATCTCACCTGATGATTGCTCTAACATTAGGTACAAAGCAGACAGGAAGAATTCATTTACTCCCCAGAAAAGGCTCAGCTTTGATACACCCATGGAAAAATGTACTCCTGCTGCCTGTGTCTATAGAGAGGACCATGTCTGCCTCATTCAATCACTGAAAAGCAGTAAAAGCACAGATCCCCACTTTCCAAACTTTTTTTTTTTCCTCTCCCAGGAATTGCCTTGGCATCCAGAAGGATGAAGAAAGCTTGTGTGCAGCTAGCTGCAGAAAAGGCATCCAGAAGGAGAGATCACTGTCCAGGAATGGTGCAGGTGATGAGTTTGAGCAAAGGAACCAAATTAAAGGGGTGAAGATACAGAATTAAAGGGGTGAAGATAATCAGGAATACTGGAGCAACATTAGTACCTACAAGAATCAGAGTCCTGATGTTCAGAAATGGTACAAACCTACAGGAGGAATGACCTCCACCCTCTTCCATCTTCACTTAAATGCTTGAGATATTATTTAGGTAATAGTCATGGCAACCTCCTGTTCTGCACCAATTAATTGACTCTTTTAATTGGGTAGCCTAGGAATACTTGGCATTTGACTGGATCATCTTCAAGGCTAGAGCCAGAAACTCTCACCTGGGGACATTCTGGAGGGGACTCCCCTCAGACCACTCAGCATACATTTTCTCCCATTTTATGAGCAAGTGGCTTGGAGAAGGTCCCATCCTTGTGCCAGCCCCTGAATGTTGCAGTCTTTGAGCCTTTAGCAAGGCCTCCGTGGAGAGAAAATGCATACTCATGTACTAAACTCTACTTCCTAAGACCCTCTGTTATCTCCCTGTAACACTATTGGCTACATTCCAGAAACCAAAAGGCTATAGGTCAAATCACCAAGACCCCAGACTATTGGCTAGTTATCCCAATCCTACCTAACCCTATAAAAACCCCTACCTCTGCCCAGTTCGAGAGAAGACGCCATTCCTGGACCCCTTCACGGAACCCCCAATAAAGACTTCGTGGAATGCGCCACTCGGCTCTTCTCGTCTCTTCACCCCTGAGCTAGCAAAGCGACTACCTGGCAAGCTGCGAGCTGAAATCACTCAGAGCTGAAATCACTAAAGAGCTGAACCGCCTGATAGCCTCAGGCTGAGCTTGCCAGGATTAGTCCCACAGCTAGGGCATCTGCCGGAGATCTCCAGGACAAGAGCCGCTCCCGGGACCGGGACCGGGATCTCGCTGTCTGGGCTGTCTAAAGCCGTACCGGGGGTCTGACTGCCTCCCAGGCAGGCCACCCGGGCAAGGCGGGCAACCCCCGGTCACCGTTTTACCTGAACAGTTTACTAAGTGTCAAGAGTAGGAGATGTCGGTTAAAATCACCTATTTTCCAGACCACAGACTCTGACTGAGAGAATGCTTCAATGTATGTTTTCAGTAAAACAGAGAAACCCAACATACAGTGATACCCTGCCCTGCATGGCAGGAGTGAAGTCCAGCTGTGGTGGATCTCTGTGAGGGAAGAGATAGATTTCCTAAAAATAACTTATTTTTCTTGAAAAAAGCTGAGCATTGAGGGGAGGAGGAGAGGGGAGAGGGGAAAAGGAGCTACTGGTTCTCCCTTTGAAGATGCTAATAAGACCATGTTTTGATGTTGCATTTTGAAATAAGAGGATTCCCTTTTTAATTCTAAAAATGTGCCATAAAAATGCCACCGATATTTATTGCATAGCATTAACAAAGACGTCACATCTCCCATTTCACAACTGAAAATATTATTTATTATCCACCACTCTCTCAATGGTGTTATGCCAAGATTGAAATCTATGACTGTCTTCTACCAGCTTAAGCCCACATCCTTCACTTTCTTAAGGATCATGGAAAAAAAGAAAGGCACTAGTGTAAAATACTTTATCAGATGCTGACCTTCTGGCAGGAAGTCAGAATCATCTTGTGGGAAAATGAATAATTCCTAGCTCTCAGTCTCATTTTTCCTGATGCTGTCCTACCTCCATGCTTTTGCTACGCTTTTATTTCATGCAGGACTTGCAGAGGATATCAAGCGTCCATTGCATTTATTCCCCTATGTTTTTACAGATACATGTATAAATATACATACATAAACCCTCAAATCTAATAATTAGTTCTCCTTATGGCAGCTTGAGCACTTGTTCCAACTCAGTCTGCTGAAATCATTAAAAAAGTCTCTCTGCCAAGCGAAGCTATGTTTAGTGAAAAACTTTTCCTAATATATCTAAAACAAAATATACACAGAAAGTACTTAAGCCTGAATAAAATCTCCAAGCACTAAAAGAGAAGAATCATCCAGAAGAAAACAAGTCCTGGATTTTATTTCATCACAATGTATCATTTTCCTCCTTGGTGTATGAAAGTCTCATCAGAGACTCAAATCAGATTTATAGGTTTCCCACAACTGTATAAGCAAGTGAGCAGCACTAAAGCAGACTCTGTCTAGCTCAGGACAGGAATTACATTGCTATTTCTCTACAACTGTAGAGAAATAGGAACTTAGTGTAAAGTCATTATCAGACACATATTACAAATTCAATGTGTTGCACATAAAATATGTATGATTTCTTCGTACTGTATATCACGTATCAAAATACAATGTGTTTCTGAGACACGAATGAATTTAAAATGAAATATTTTATTGAAAAAACACACAGCTTTCCTGATACAGGTAAGTGGAATTTAAAACTGAAAACGTTTCACAACCATCCATTAAAGCACATTTTGAAACATTCTTAGAATCCAAATTTCCTGCCAAGGAAATGAAATAGAGTTAAATATCCCAAGCAGGAAGCTTGCCTGATAGACACTATCTACTAGTAGATGTTTTTATGACATGAAAAGATGATACTCTGCAAGGTAAACACTCACAACTTCAAGTTCTGAAGAGAGCAGATAGTTTGTAAAAACCTGCAAGTTTGGTTTTATTTATTTACTTTTTTAATGGAAGTACAAGTCTGTAAGAGAGACGATGATGGGAAATTAAAAGGACACAGATTTGGAAAAGTTTGATCAATATTTTGTAATTGTGAGAGTTTCTTTTGTTTTTATTAAAATTAAACTTTTTGGAGGGCTGATCTGTTTTTGTTTTGCTTCCCACTCTAGCAGAGTCTGGGAGTGGGGAGAGCAGTCATTCAATGCTGTGTGCAGGATTAGTGAATGCCCATGTCATGCTACACCTTCAGGCAGAAATCACACTGCAAGCTGGGCTGCAGGGAGCTGACAGAGCCATGAGTGAGTACAGGTAACGCCTCAGCTGCCGTATTTTATCCTGAGGGCTGCACTGGCACTCATTACAAGCAGATACAAGTGCTGCAAAGAGAGATCTGTGCCTCTTGTAAAATTGGAATTAAAAATCTAAGCCAGAGAAGACAGATAAGTTGCCCTAGGAAAATCCTTATCCCAAAAGCAAGTGCAAATATGGTCTGAAAGATATTTATTATGAGCGGGATCTACCATCTATCCCTGTTCTGTAGGAGAAGCATGTAGAAAAGGAAATAATCAGAGATTATTCTGAGAAAAGTAGAAACAGGAATAATTAAAGTGGCCACAGGTGAACGGCAGAAACTAAGAATAGAAAAGTGCATTTTCTCATATCTGCCCTTCCAGTCACTGAATCACAGAGTATTTTAAATTGGAAGGGACCCATGAGGATCACCAAGTCCAACTCTCTGCTCCTCACAGGATTACCTAAAACTAAACCAGATGGCTAAGAGCATCTTCCAGATGCTCTTTGAACTCTGAAAAAAGGTTGAACCATATCAGATATTTCTACCAAGTTCTTCCAAATGTGAAATGTTTACCACAGCAATCCCTCAACTCTGTTCTCCCACTCCACAGTACAGGTATATTTCTGGGGTTACCCACGAGTTTGAGAACTCCTCAGTGCTGTCTTAGATGTGTAAGCACACAGCCACTTGCCTGCCCCCTCTTGGAGTGAACTCCTTGATGATGGATCCATAACCCAAACACGTTTGTCCTCTATCAGTTTGGGAAAGCCTTTGAGTATCAAATTTTGTGAAATACATCAGTCAACTTACCAGGACTTGTGTGTGTCTGCCTAAGAAAGAGTGCTGCCTAAGTGCAGAGAAAATTAATTATGTACAGAATAATTAATAGCAATTTACTTAGTGCATCTATATACTTGCAAAAATAGAAATTGCATTTGAAGTGCTCCTATTGGTTTGAGAGTGCCTGCTTTAACCAGTGCTTTTCCTTTCCTGGGCTGTCAATCCAGGGAAGATTTTGCAGATGGGAATCTTCTCAGATGAAAAAACACGACCACTGAGCAGTTTTTGCCTACACTGACTTGTAGGTGAAGATTTATTAGTCAATTGTGTTTTAATGATAAACACAGGTTTACATTGCTTGGCAGATGAAAGACAAGCTCTGCATTGCAGGGAGCCCGGCCGAGTTTGCTCAGCAAAATACTTACCAAAAGCCTTCCTTGGTAAAAGCAGGAAAACCCACATTTGCCTTGCTACCATCTCCAGTTCAGAAGCTAACAATTTGTGTTTCTGACCACTTTGCAACCAACACTCCAAAACCTTTTCAGGAAACCTCAGATTGCCATTGTTCAGGGCCTTTGCACGATATATCAAACCCTTTAGTATGACTGTAACTCAGAAAGAACCCGAGTTATAGCGTGGATGTGAGGGCAGGCAAGAGTACAGCTCTCACAAGGGGCAAGAATTCTAACATTTTGTCATGAGGACTGGGACACGTAGCTGAAAAAAGCCAAGATAAAAATGTGAGTGAACATTTTCCATGAGAAGGGACTCCTCTCATGCCAGAAATACATTTGAAAGGAGAAGTGAATTTATAGTGTTGGCTGCTTGAGTTTCTCTGCAGATCCACCTTAAAATGCAATTCTTTTTTTATTCCCTTAAAGCTGCACATCCCAGCTGGCATGTCCCAGTCCTATAAACGTCTCAATATAATACACCATCATTGTCTGATGTATGGGCTTCCTTTTGGTGCACCATGTCCAAAGAATATTTCTTCATGCTTGAATGACTCATGTATGAGGAGATTAATCTCTCTGGGGGACAAATTGGTGTCTCTCCTATGGAAGCAAGTTGCTATGTGCACATTAGCTGCTGATCTCACTCATGTTCTTAATATACAGGGTACATCTTCTATCTGCCATAAAAACCCTTTTGTCTTTCCACAACTTGATGTGCTTTTCCAGCACTGTTTGCAAAACAAAAGAAAAAATTTTAAATTAACCAATAAAGTAATACAGTGAAATAACATACTGTTAATTTTTAACTTGTAATTGTGTTTGCCATTCATTCTAGGTGCCAGGTAGTCTTACTCATGTTTTTCTTCAGCCTGTAGCTCTTAACAAGAGGATACAAATAGCTGGCTTTAGTAAGTGAAGAGGGCATTCCTTTTGATTTACACTAGCTCCCCAGATTCTCAAAGAGACAAGGTTTAAGTCTATACAATTTTGATTGCTGGCAAGAAAATATTTAACAGGCAGCTTCTGTCTTTGAGAGGAATGAAAGCACAACATGCACGTATCACTCGATGTACATTATCACTTTCTTGTTGGCTAAGAACTAAACTTTATGTTCCAAATGTTTTCATCAATATGAAACTTCTTGTGAGCTTTCTTATTCCTTGCTTGTTTCAAACTCCACTTTTGCATCCAGTGAGCAACAGTAGAGAGCAATAAATACATTAGCACTATGAGTAAATTTGCAAATACCTTAATTCAAACTGTAAACTGCAAACTGCAATTTGATAGATCAAGCAATGTGTCTCCCCAGAAAGAAGACCTTATCCAAGCAATTACATTTATATTCAGACACTTAGTTTTATTCAGCTTTGTCTTTTATTGAAACCTGTCAAAAACCTGAGGCTGCCGCAGCCAGTGCCAGTAAGCAATCTAGAGCTATTAATTAGTACACCCATGTTTTTGCCACAACAAACATTTTAATTTGTCCTCTAAATGGTGTTCATGATATCAGCCCTTTACTCCTGTTTTATTTTTGTCTGTGTGATATACATTACACATGAGAGAGTCCTACGTCCATATGTCCACAAACTGCAGTGGACATATGGCAGCACACAGAAAAGCAGTCTTTTACATTTTGCATACTATTATCATGGAGGCATTACAGCATCCCTTTATGTCATGTTGCTGTTTAGTCAAGTTTGTGTCATGTATTTGAACCTTCTCAGCTGGCTTGATTTATTCTAATTGTAGGCACTAGGTTAGTCTATTTGTAACAAGCAGTGTGCAGAAATTGCCCCAGTAATGACTCCTGCAACAAACGTAATTTATTTAGCTGATTACAAAGAAATGCTGGTTATACTTGAAGAAGAGAACAATAAAATGTTTTCTTTTTTAGACATTTATTGAATGTTATTTGTTATTAGTTCTCTGCCTAATGAAAGGTTATATATATATAAATGAAAGATTGCAAAAGACAGTGGAAAAAACAGCCCTCAGGAAGGATTTATGTTTTATTTTGAATTCAAGAAAGTGGGGTAATTTCATGAAAAATCTATTGAAAAAATTATGCTTGTTAAAGAAGGTTGGTTTGGAATGTACAGCCTTCGCAATACAAACTGCAGGCATTTCATAAAGACAAGGTATATTGTAAGAGGGAATATATGAAGGTACCCGCTTTCAGGCACTCAGATTTTAAAAAGTATCATGGAGAACTGAATAATAGAAATGAATAATAGATGCTGACAGGCCAAGCTCAGAAGAGATACTTGCATGAGGATGTGATTTATTGGATGTATATCCACAGGAGTTCCTGTCCAGCCCCTGTGATCCCACTCTCAACATTTTCCATGCTTTTTTTTCACAATTTTTTTCTCAAAATGTTTTAATAAAAAGTGATAAATAAGTAAACCAGGAGAAGAGATTACAGCTGCACTGGATGTATCTTCTAATGAGATAAGGTCAAAGAGCTCGCCCCAGACCAGCTGTCCAAAGGCATGGCCCATCCACTCCAGTCCACTGAATGGGCTCTCCTTCAGGCACCTTCCAAGGTCTACTCCATTTTAAGGAATCAGTTACTGTGTCTCCCCAACATATATCAAAAGAGTATAAGTAGGAAACAAATTGGGTAACCATATGCCACACATTGTCATTTTACTTGGCTGATATCAGCAAAAGTAACTACATTCTTAGGCTGAAGTTTTCTCCAGGCAGAAAATATACTGCAGAAGAAAATTGAGCCTCTCATTTGCTGTAAAACTTTACATTAGTCTTTTTATCTAACGTTTCAAGGACCATAGGCCATATTGTCTTTCCATCCCTCTGAAATAGGTGCTCTTCTGTTGGACGTTCTGCACACAGAGCTGATGACAGATTCCATGTTGCTGCACAATGTACTGGCTGCCAGCATTTCCCAGAGCCAGCACCAGCTGATGGTGCTCAGGGTTCATTGTACCAAGAGCTGGTTCTCCCACTCTCTACCTGACATCATTTGTGCAACACAGAGTTGAGCATGGTGAGAGAAAGGCAACAGAGGCTTTGGGCACAAATAAGCAAAGCTAGGTATAAAGTCTGCTCCTGTCAGTCTAAACCAGCTTCTTCTTCTAACATCATGGTAGAGATTTAGCAGGTGCTGGCAAGAGCAGACCCCTCTCTTGGTATTTGAATGATTACATCTGCAGTTTTATAAATAATAGTAAGGGCTCAAACAACACCAATAATTGTTCTGTAAAGACTTACTTATACACACCCAATTGGGGGATGAAAAGCCAAAGGCTAAAACTCTTCTTCAGTTGTCCTGAGCAAAGTTAAGTCATTCTGCTGTTTCTGGTGCTGGGAAAAGTCAGAGTAACATCACTACACACCTCCTTTCCAAGGTGGCACAGGGGAGAAAGGTCTGAGAGCCTTAATAGTGCTAGAGCCCTGTGCAGACAGACAGACTGACGACAGCTGTGTGCCTCCCACATTGCGGCTACCTACTTGCAGAAAGCATAACCAATCTGGTTTCCTCAGGCTAAGCAATAAAGGTTCTGAAAATAAAGGTTAAGTAATAAATACAAAGCAGAGGGAAGCTATTCCCTCAATTCTTGAATAAAACATTCCAAGAAAGTGCAGCACTAATGGATTTGAAAAAAAATAAATACAAAGTAGCAATGTAGCACCAAGTGCACAGAACATCACGCACACTGACTGGCTTAAATTTTATGCAGCTTCCCCCCACATATTTCAGATGAGACCAGTAATGTACCCTTCACTTCTGCATTTCCTCGTAGCAGCAGGTACAAGGAGTTGCTCTTTTCCATGCGTTCATTAAGCATCTTCCAAGCAGATGACAAAGACAGTTGCCAGCTAAACTAAGTGTGGATTAAAACTGCTTTTCATGTGCCCAGCTACAATAGTTACTTGCCAACAAGTATTCCTTTTCTTTCTCTCCCCAAACTGTTAGTGTAGGCAAAAATGTGAGTGCTAAACTAATTTCCAATTGAAGTATAAAATTGCTTCCAGGACGCATTTCTTGGCTGGGATGGAGAGTGCAGCTCCCCCAGTTCCCTTCAGTTCCACAGTGACTGTACTGGCCCAAAGGTCTTTACTTCTCCTAAGCTCCAAGTCTACCATGTCACTTACAGACTTGGAGAAAAAAAGTATGACAACTAGAAGGTAGAGGGATAAGTTATGAGGAACAAACACAAAGGCTTGTTAACTTAGAGAACTAATTTAATATCTCTAGTCCTCAATAGGCTAATCCCAGCATATGGCTGTCTGTCCTGTCCCTTATCCCTGCTGGACTAGACTTGTTGGAATGTGAACTTACAGGCCCATTGAATTTGAAAAGCACACAGCTCCACCTGTGCTATCCAAATGATATGCCGGCCCCCCAGTGAGGTCATAGCTCTACTGGGTCTGACATGACAACACACCCACCTAAGGATCTGCCCCAGAGTACTTGCTAGGTTTCTCTAGTCAATCCACATGCTTTAGTTAAGAGTGTCTCGAGGTTTGTTTATTTTTTAAAACCTAGCATGATTTTAGCTGCCTGCTCCTAAAATGTGAGGAATACCACAGGGCAAAACAACCACAACAGCAAAAGGACTCTCAGGCTAAGGACAAAAAGGAAAGTTCTGCCTAAATCTGATATCCCTACTTAAAAAAAAAAAAAAAACAAAACTAAAAAATGGAAAATCCTTCCTGTAGCAGACTGAGCACAGCATATACGCCAGAAGGATCCTTAATGCTTTGGGAGTATGGGACAAAACAGGCTGTTTTATCTTCTGTCACATCATAAAAGTGAATTTGTGCACAGTTGTAAGTACAGAACATACAAATATGAAGAGCAACAAACAGCACACTCTCAGGTCCAAGAATATTCCTCTCTTTTCACAAGCCCACAGCTCTTACTTCAAGTTCCAAAAGACCTGAATCGGGAGCCTGGTTTTGTTGTAGCATTACCTGTACAGATGAGGAGGGAAGTAGAGGAGAGAGGTGGTCAAGGGAGATTTGGGGGGAAGTAGCTTAAGGGCTTGCTCATAACCAGTCATTCCTCACTGGCAGGTATTTAGATGATTCTTTATGAACTCAAGCTTGGACCAATGAATGATTTCCTTACCTAGGTCTGTACCTATAGCCAACAGCTCTTTTAATCAAAATTATTAAAATAACTGAAGCTTCCAGTTTTCATCTCCTGCTATGCCCACCACAAATCAGCAGAACAGTTTTGGTCTCCTATGGGAATTCCTGCTTCTGTAGCTTTGTGTGTCACCTTCTCACCTCATCTTCTGCTGTCTTGTATCTCTACCCACCCTTATCAATGAGATTCCCTTCACTGCTGCTACCCTCATCTCATGGACGAACATGGGTGGGAGGTATGGACAAACCCACAGCACACAGCAGGTGAGAGCAGATTGCCAACAGGCCTCCACAACCTGTTTCTCATCCCCATCCTGACCCCCAGGAAATGCTCAACACCCTCAAGGCCAAACGCCTCCAGCATGGAAAGCAGGGCAATGCTTTCCCAGGCTCCGCAAAGTGCAGGGGGAATGGCAGTGCTGCAGTGTAATCAGAGGGCAGCGACCTCACAGCTGCAAACTGTAACCTTTTAGAAAGTGTTTAATGCAGTCTTTATGGCAGCCATTATTTTTACAGTGTTTTCACTTTGAGAAAGAAAACAGAGTAAATGTTTACAACAGCTTAACTAAATAAGTTCCACAGGTGAGGTGTGGCCCTCACCTGCGCCAGTACAGCCCACCCAGCAGCTCACAACCCTCAGTGTCTGGAAATAAAAGGGGTGGTTGAAAATGGACCTACACTCAAAAAGGAAAAAGTTTCTTTCCCTGCTTCAGTTTTTGTTTGTTTCTTTAAGTAACAGACTGTTTCAGAAAAATAAACACACAGAAGGGCTCAGGGCAAAGATACATTTTGTATACAGCTTTAATGAAAACATGTTTTTCTTGTTAACACCTTGTTATATCCTAAAATCACAATACAGAAAAAACTGTGAATAAGGCTGTGTGCATAGACATCTCAGATTTTTAATGAAATTCAGAAACCAACATAGCTTCCCCCACGCGCTCGCCGCTCCTGCAGCATCGTCAGCTCTTGGTGCGCATGACCCTGGCTGAGCGCTACCTGTGCACCATTCCTGCACACGCTGTGCTGCAAGAACTGCTCAAGCACAGGGCTGCAGTACCAGACTTGTCACCAAGCTGAAGAGTGCAGGAATGAGATACAACTGTCAAACACACAGGCCTGGAGTATTATTTTTCACTGGAGCTCCCTTTTGCAGTCTAAGGGACAGGCCGCTTTCATATAAGCCAAAAGCAATCATCCGAAGACAGGCCAAAATATTAGAGGAATTACTCTGCACAGCCTCTTTGAGTTTGGGGTGGACTTTTGCTTCACCACATTATGATTAATACCTTGCCAAACACACACTATCAGAAGCTTTTATCTGAGCAGCTTCATGAGGTCCTTCAGTACTCAACATAGTGTGTTCCACCCAGGAGATAATATTTCCGTTTCAAAAGATGTTAGCTGCTTCTTTCCAAAAAAATTTCATAATTTCATTCCCTGCTGAAACACGTCAGCTGAAACTGCTGGGCTGCAGAAGTTAGATAGGATTCAGAAGACAACAGCTGCCATATAGAGCTGGAGAGAATATGCCTTTAAAAAAAAAANAAAAAAAAAAAAAAAGTAATACTTTTCTCTGATAATGACCCCAAAGTGACTCTGTTCCCTGGTAATGATCCAGAGCCCCATGTTTCTGCAATCTGCTGGGCCACCATGAAAGAGCAGCACATTGCTGTAATGAGTGATGGCAGTCAGAGAAAAGATCTTGGGACAATGCTGATGCTGGAAAGTGGGCACTGGTTGTTCTGCAGGTAATGAAATCTTACTTGTAACAAGGAGACAAGAAAAGATGGTACTGGAAATTGCCAGCGTTTGAACTCTGAAACTCAGTGGGAGGGAAAAGAGATACAGTTTTTGTGAAATACCTTGTTCTCAGGAGATTCAGAGGAAAATCCATGCTTTGGGGTATCTGAATGCTCACTCAGATCAACTCTTAAAGAAATACCTTGAATTCTCTCATATATTTAGTGGCAAGAGGGGGCCTTAAAGCAGGATTTAGACCCACTTTATACCACATTATTAATACCAAGAAGTCATAAAAGACCTTTATTGTTATTGCAAATCAGACTTTGAATCCCAACTGAGTACAAAAACTGAACCTGTACTAGAATATCAAACCCAGACTTTGGTAAAGCTCAGAAATGAATCTCCTTTTAAAACTATTACTGAGTTTAGAAAATAGATCAGTCATCTGATATCTGAGCTGCAATTCCCATTAGCCTTGGTGAAATTCTCCTATTGATCTGGACCCCTTGCACAACTTAACTTCTGCATAATAATTACTGCCCTTGGAACATCACTACTTTATTATTTGTAAGGACAAAAGAAAACTACTGCAGATTTTATAGGAATAAAGTTTTTTGTTTCTCAAAAGGGTACAGGCATATCAAACCTGAGAGAGAGAATAGCCTCCAGTGCAGATGGGTAAGTATGAGATACCCACTCACTCCTGCTACTACTTCAGTGCAGCTACAGTAGCATTATTTTTAGCAGAGCAGGTGTAGAAAAGAGTGGTTTTGAAGGAAAGAAAAAAAGAAATCCAACAACAAAAAATGAATTATTTATGCAAGTTAAATCAAAATATGCCCCATATAAATGTTTAATCAGGTTTTCACCAGCTTCTCTCCATATGCTCTGCTTTGCTCAACAGCAGATTTCTAATGGAATCACTAAATATAGTTTAATAGCTTTGTATTATGCAATTCAACTTCTGCTTACAGAGTTTTTTTTTTTTCATTCAAAGAAACTTCAGTAAAATATGCACTAAAATCTATCAGAGTTAATTTGTAAAGAAAAGTAATGAAAACTATTGAAGGATTCCCTTTCTGCAGCCTATTTGTCACAGACAAATGTTACAGGATGTGAAGTCATGTGATATAGACGAGTACAATCAATGCACATTGGGGCAGATGAAAGCCCTTTGTCACATTTGAGAAATACAAGTTGTATTTATCAGACAGCTTGCTGGGACAGCCAAAAGAGAGGGCAGTGGCTCTTAACTTCAGGACTCTAGATGATACCAAAAGCTTC
>VXBU01003160.1:64396-102308 GCA_013400315.1 Bombycilla garrulus | reverse complement strand
TTTTTTTTTTTAATTTTATTTTTGAAAAGCATTCAATTGAAATCAGAGACAGTTTGGGACTTATTAACCCCAGCTTGCTCAGTTACCAGCTTTTACCCTACAGGGCCATCTTTTTAGGAGTACCTAAGAACTAAAAGCCAGTATCCTGGGTGGGCTGCCAATCACCACCAGCAATAGCAGCTCCTCAGGCAAACCAAAATACCTACAGAGCTCTTCTTCCTTTTCCAGCACACCAAAAGGCTGATACACAAGTGCTCACTCCCCCTTTCCCCAAACCTAGCAATTCAATACCCTCAGCTTTCCCTCTGCACCAGCCACTCTGTTTCTTGTCTTCCTTTTTATACAAAGCAGCTGGTCCCTGCAGATTAACAGAGCCCAGCTGGTCTCCAGCCACTTAACCCCTTCTGAGCTAGTTCCACAGCCCTGCAAAGCAAAGCAGCATTGTCAGCTTTCCAGGACTCTCCCAGGGCTTGCAATAGGAGAATCCCTACCAGCAAAGACAGTATAGGCTTTAATGTGGGGAGAAAAGCTTGCCATGGTCTGAAAAGACTTTTAAATAATGTAGTAAGCCTAACTCTTTATAGAGCTTACAGACAAGGATGTGAGAGAATTAAGTAGACTTGAAAACAATAATGTCATACACAAGTGTGCTAAGGATTTATGGATATTATTCATAATTTATTGAGTTTGGTGTGGAATTGTAACTACCATAACTAGTTTGTAAATACTCTACTGGTATGCAATCACTGTTCACGCATGTTGTGTAGTAGTTAAAAAATATTTAGATGGAGCCCATATTTGCAAGGGTTTATTCTTAGGGCTTGTGAAATCCTCAGAAACATGAGGTCAATACTATATAGGTATTTGTGATGGCTGCAGTATTTATTATCTGCTGGAGAAAATCACAAAAGCTAAACATGAGTAACTCTGAGTTAAATGTCTATGCTATGAATTTAGCTATATTTGCAGTAAGAATTTCTTTCAAAATTTTACACTGACTCTTTTTTTAAATCAATCTAATCTTTTGAATAGTTGTTTTGAAATTAGGAGTAAAGGTGTTTGAATAAAACATATTTGAGAAGCTTTCCCTTTTTCAAAATAAAGTGATTTTTGATATCTTTAAGTGCAGGGCAACCACCAATACCTTGCAAAAATTAAAAAGGATAATGGTGTTTAATGAATTGAGACCTGTGAACTTAAGAATTTACTCTAATTATAGATACAGTAACATCTTGTCTCCCATTCCTTCAGGTTGGTTTCAATTAATGAAGTTATTTCTCCATCACTGTAGCCAGCTCCTGCTTCCACCAAATAATTTCCTCTTTAGAAGGCTGTTGTACCCTTTCCTGGCAATTCTGGTGTGAGACTGCAATCTGCTTAACATTACTTATATTGTCTTCCAAATGAACCCTCTAAAGGACACTCAGGATTCATGTAACTGCAACTAGAGCTGTTCTCTAGTTCCCCAAACAGGCACCCAGACAAGTCTGGACGTCACCACTCATCTTTCCAGACATTATGTAGTTCAGCTTTTGCTTTGATGGAAACACTTCTTGCTGCATCTGTGTGTCCCTCCTCCAGCCATGGGAAGACATGAGGCTGACCAACAGAAATAAGCAACTGCCTGCAGCTCAGCCCAGTCATTAAATCTTTCTGAAAACATGAAGGCCTGGAGCATAACCCACCCTTCCACCACACTCAAATACATCCAGTGCACTTTCTCATCTTTGGCCACATTTTAGCAGCTCCTTTTTTTTGGACACCATCAGGTTGTCTTGTATCCTCTGGACCAGAAGGCTTCTGCTAAGCTTATATCAGACAATATTTTTTCCACATGAGAGACGTGAAATTCATTTTCTTATGATGTGCTTCTGACCCTGGAAAGCTCCAGAGCTACAAGAGATGGAGACAGCTGTTAGTCTAGCAGAAACTGCCAGGTTTGCAGAGATGTTGCAAGGGACCCAGAACATCAGCAGAATTAAAAGGCCCTGGGGGAAGAGCAGACCTTACCTCAAGTCAGACCAAAACCAGAGCAAAAGGGGAAAGGGAAAGGGGGAAGAGTTAAAGTGAGACTAGCTAAAAAGTCTAAATCTGAGTCAAGAAGGTCAGCTGGAGAGCTGTTTGTTTGTGCAAGGGTGATAGGTGAAGTGGTCTAGGGCTGGACTAAAGCAAATGTGAGGCAGAAGAGTATGGATCTGGTCAAGTCGGGAAGAAAAGGGTTGAACACAGACATGCATAAAGTGAGAAGGTAATACAGAGCATAAACTTTAGATGGTATGACAAACATTTCTTAGAAATGGAGTATTATTTGCATTTTGAGTCCACTGCTTCTTGTGCTGCTTATAAGTAAACTAGCAGATTAATATATGATGCTGCTTCAAGTGCAAGGACTGTGTTCTATGCATAAAAGAGCATGGGTTTTTATGGTGGGGAGAGGAGGGGGGGGTGAGCGTGAAGGACTTCAAAAATCCCAGTCTGATTGTACTACTTCTATTTCTGAGTAGAAAACTAAAATAATGTGGACACAGCGCAGTCTCCATTCATTGATGCCCTGAGAAACAACTGCTGCAAAGGAGGAGACAGTGGGTTTTAGTGCTGAGAGACCCTGCCACTTGCTGGAGAGCCTAAAATCAAACTGCCACCACTTCCTACACCTGGTAATCAATCACCTCCTAGTCTCCGGTCATTTTTCATCCCATAATATTCAGATCAAAGCATTCTTACCATACCACCCTTTCCAGACTGTAATGTAAAAAGGTTAATAGTTGAAGGTCACCAGTCCTCATCTCTCAGCACCTTGCCCGTGCCCTGCCCTGTGCGGTGCAGCTGGTGAGGGGCTGGGGCGCAGCCTCCCCCTCACCCAGCAGCAGATGCGCCGGGCCCGCTGCCGCCATCAGGGTGCACCTGTTGGGCTGCCACCATCTGCTCGCCAAAATGGGAACGAGCCACACCCAGCGCCGGCTGGCCGGCTGGGGACAGCCTAATCTCCTCCTCACAGGCTTCAAACCGGCAGCCACAGCATGGGCCACACAAAGGTCGCCTGCATAAAGGCGCCAACCGGCTCGGCTCAGCCTTGGGGGGCACCTAATCTCGGGCCTTGGCGGGGGTCTGCCGCCTGTGCTGACAAGAAAGGGCTCTCCAAATTAATCCAGAGAGCTATTACCTGACAAGAAAGCGTCCTGTAAACTGCCCTTTTTTAAAAGAGAAAGAAAGGTATTAAGTTAACATGTATACTAATATTAAGTAAATTAAGACACAGTGGTATTTTTGAAAACTATTTAGTGACGTGTAAGCATTGTACAGATGCCGCCAGTGCTGGTCCTTACTAATGAGAATGACTTGTGAGCTGCACAGACTGAACACTTGCTTTGGAAACTGGAGACTCTGTTCAGCACACGCCACAGCCGGCTCCTGTAAAGAATTACCTGACTTGCTGGTGTGAGTCCCAGCAGCCGGTGTCAGCACTTCCCAAAAAATACACTCCATCTGGAACTTGTCACCAAAGTGCTTAAAAATGCCTTTATTATCAAATGTATAAGAAAGCAAGAAATACATGAAACATGGACAGGATTTATGTAAAAAAATAAAGGTTATTTCTGAAACATTCCAATCTCTTAGCGACAATGAAATACTGCAGAAACCAGGACATATAGTTGCATGACCTATTCAGGCTCTCTTTCAGTGTTCATTTTTTTGACATATTTACCAGCATTCCATTTAACACTGAGGCAATAAAAGGGATGAAAAGACAACCTGCCAACACTGACCCTTGTCCTGAGCCCTTCTTGCAGGGCACCCTTATTTTCATTAGGTCACAGTAGCAACAGCAGCAGACTTTGGCTTCTTTACGAAGCATGTCTGAGCTTTTTCTGAGTGTTTTTCCCCATTAAATGCAGAAAGCTGGCACCTTACTCTGTCTTAGAGAACTCCCTGGTTCCACAGTATTCTGGCATTTCATTCTATAACACATCAAACTCCCCAGCATTCCACTCTGCTAAACCACTGGCTCACACTGTGCTGGACGGGATCACTGGTCCAGATCTGCACAGGCGATGCTGAGGGCAAGACTGGTTTTCACCCAATCTCCCTCCTTACAAGCAGAAAGAAAGCAAGATCCCCTGTGTCTGAACCCTTTAGTGCAGATACTTTCTGTATTCTATCAGCACTCTGTACTGTTTGTTTGCTTTTTTTGTCCACCTGTGTATTTATGCCTGAGGGCTACACAGTGAGCTCTCGGAGACAGACTCATACTTGTTATGGGTCACTGCACTACAATGGGACTACAATAGGTTTTTTTTTGGCATCAGTTCCCATCAGGTACATTAATAGAAATACAACAAAATAAAATAATAATGACAATATTGTAAGAGCGGCTCATCACCCTTAGGCTATGAAGCCAGAGAGAATTATTTTGTTATGGTATATATTAAAGGAAAATATTTGAAGTTTCATTACTTGAAATGTTTTAATTTAGAATTGATAAAGCAGTAGAGAATAGGGTAATAATTTTACCTCTGGAGGGATTAGGACATTTCTATCTTCAAATTTGCAGCAGCTATCTGAAGGCAAACATGGAATAGAAATATATTAAATTACCGTGAGCAAACCAAATTTTTTAAGGAAGTTAAATATTAAAATATATAAATAAATTACAAGTTTCCCCTTTAAAATATGCACAAGTAATTCAGAGAAAATGTTAGAACAAGTCCATCTGCTAAATTAGTTGCAAGATACTGGTGGCTACTTTTCCATTTACACTAATGATGAGAAATGTAAAAGGCCAGCTTCATAATTCAGGGTGTTCACTTCAAGAGGTTCCAAGAACACTTATGCTAAATGTGTCTGTCTACCTAATCAGCCAGTTTCTTCTTTTCTTTAAAGACTGAAACACAATTACAGAACCTGTAATCCCAATTTCTAATTTCCCTGGCCCCATACTAATATGTATTTCAATGTTAGGAAAGCTGGAAGATGATAGAGTTGAATTAACACCTTTAAACTAAGCATATTGCATTCTCTTAAATCAATGGTTTCACTTGTGCCCTCAAGCAATATGTGATTTGTAAATTTGAGACATGCTACCTTTAGGCAGTAAGCAATCTCTTTAAAAACACTAAAGTAGGCAACATATGGTGGCCCTGTGCAATATGAAATTGTTCTAAAGATACAAGTTTTCAGCCTCAGTGGTACAAGCCCAATTTTAAATAAAACATAGCATCATATGGTTCCTGCTTAAACACGACAGTAAAAAAAAGCTGGCTATAATGGTCATCCTCTAAACGACAGAGGGAACAGTTTACACACGTACACTTGGAAACCCACTGTCTACAAACATGCCATTACCCACTACCTTTCAATACTTGTAAATACTGAAAAATGACAGCTTGTGTATTTGCAGAGCCTTACAAGCTCTCTTCTTATTTTTATTTTTGGTTGAATCACACAAACAAAACAATGGGTATTTTTTTGTTGTCAACCTATATGTGTGTCTCATAAAACACACATTCTATGTTCACATTTTTCTACCGCACAGACCAGCTGGGTCACATTAGTCATGTCAAAGCATGTCAAGGACTATAACATGTAATTCAGTCCAATGTTATGGTGAAGGTGAATCTGTTCCATTACCCATGCAGAGAGGGGATAGTGGTATTTTAGCTTGGGGACATGGCTTTTTACTTAACTCTGCTCTTATTGACAAAAGTACATATAAATTCCCAAACATAGAAAAACTATTTTTTTCCATTGGTCACAAGGATAGGAAAGAAATCAGAAGAGGGAAACAAGTTTTATTGTTAGTCATCAATAATCTGATCCAGCAGCTTAACAATTGATTTGAAAAGGCATAGGATTAGACTTGGAAAATAAATTATTACTCTGCTGGTATGTACATGGACAGAGCCCAACTCCTCTTCCAATTTTTGGCATTACAAAACCTGTACAATTACTTTGGTCTGTAATTTAACCTAGCATATACTGGTACTACACTGTTCCTGTCTGAAAAATGAAGAACTCTTCTGCAGGAACAATTTTCTTGTAAAACGGGGGTAAAGAAGTTTACATAAAGGCTTTGTACACTTCTGTCTTGTCTCTGTAGACATTGCACATTCTCTTTCCCACACATGGACTTCAAGAAGGAAAATTTAAATGTTCTGGCCCCTAACAGCTCTGATCAGTCATTAGTTATACAGGCCTCTTGCCTTGATTGGGTTGTCTCAGGCTCAATGTCCTATAGTGTTTTTTTTATAGCAGTCTATGATAATCTATGGGCTGTATGTTGGTAAGAAAGCAGTGAAAGAGCCATTGTGAGCATGGATTTCTTCTACATATGAATTTTACAGATTTTATGCCACATTATTGATGGTGCCAGATTTTTCAGTTGTCCTCAGCCATAGATACTGGAAAGTAGTTCTGTGCTCCTTTGGAAAGCATGGAATTAGATTAATCAAGCCCTCTTAGAGGATGTATCAGCTTATTCCTGTGAACAAACAGATTCTTTACAGACAAGTGACCTCTAGGCTAGTCCTTCAAAACTGAATACTTAAAGGTGTTTAGACATTTAATATTCATTGACACCAATTAATTTAGACACATTCCTTTAGGATTCTGACCCTTATCGTTGTGACTATGAAAGTGAAATGGCTTGCTTTTATCTGGTCTCCATTCCCATTTGATCATCTTCTTCAGGGATTCAACAATGATAAATCACAGATAAAAACAATTAAAAGTCACAGATGGACTAGAAGTGTTTAGTTAATTCAGAGAAGTTTGCTCTCAGTCCTCCTGTGCTGGGTGTTTGCCTGTGCCTCCAAGACAGCAGAACATCACTGCACATTGGCATGCCTCTTCTGTTGCAAGGGGGACTCCTCAGGGCAGACCAGTGATGTAGTGGCCTCATCTTGTCTAGAACACTGTGCCGCTTAGAGTATTTAGGGCAATCACACCAGTTCTGAGGTTGGTACGTAACCTGGGAAATAAAGTAAATATATTGTTTTTATTTAACCTTCTTTTCCTGGGCACCATCTACATTCAAATCACCTTGAGACATGCCTTGATGAGTACTGCAACCTCTTCCTTTCTGGATTCCAAGTAAATGATGAAAAGCAAAACTACCTTTTCTGTGAACAGGTTTATATGTGGGTTGTTTTGCTGTGCATCTTTCCTGTTTTGAAAATTTCCACAAGATATGAGTTAGTGCACTCTACAAGGGCTAATTTTATTACAAGCTTTCTTACTCAATGTTTTTTATCTGCTGCTTCTATCTACTTCTGCAGTCAGTAGTTGTAGTAATATGTTGTGTAATCATTGCATTTGTGACTTCTAACTGGATTTTTGGAAAGACAGATGGACTTCTTTTGCACAACAAGGTATAGCTGTGCTGAAGTGTAATGAGCTGGGAGCTGTTACAGGAGATATTGATCTTACTCCAGCTTTTTACTTGTTATGGCACTAATTGTCTCAGGGTTCTTTACCTTATAAACAGAAGAGGGAGATTACACATGTGGACTGTAGTCAAATCAATGATGCCAGGTAAATACTTTTAATAATGGCAATAATGGAGTTCACTTCAGCAAAAGCAATCACATGTAAGACCTTACAAAAGACACATTTGCAACTTAACAAATTCAAGAATAAGAGCAAGTTAGACCTCATATTGCAGAGGATGCAGGAAACGGCAACATGATACAAAAATTTCCCATGATTTTTTATTAACAGTGAAATGCTTCTCTTCATGGGATGCATTAAAATGCTGTACAGTGGAACAAACAGAGAAACACAAAGTAATTAAAGGAGTTACATTATGATCGTTACTAAAATTGCATGGCTTTATTGTGCTTCGACTTCTGATTTTTCTTTCTAAATAATGTCTTTTTACAGAAAAAAAACCAAACACTGGTAACATAAAAAATGCTCAGTGATAAAAGAGAGTAAAGTTTCTATTTTAGTTTACAGAGCCCTTTTGGCAAGAACTGAAATCCAAAAGGAGTTTTTGCTACCTTGCAAAACTTGGGTTGTAACTTGGTTTATTTTTAAATTAATTAGAGATTCATTCCACACTGCCAATTTAGTATTTGGGTACATGTCTTTGGAAAAGTTCCAAAAAAGTGACACTCAGTTACCACGGTTACGCCCACAAGTGTATCAAGTCTACCTGGAAATGATCAACCACGAGCTTAACTGGTCCCCTGTGCATACAAATGCTGTGACCTGTGAATACAATGCATTATAATGATGTACAAAAACTATGTTTGCTGTGAATAAAATGAGATGAAATGATGCATGCAGGATTGTAAAAATCCTGGTAATACTGGTAGACAGGGGACATTGTGACAGCCCTCCTCTTGCTCCTGCCCCCTTCTGCTCCCTCCCATTGAAGTTGGGTAGAACACTATTTTACCTATTGGATTGTGCTAGCAAGGTAAGTGAGGTGTTTAATTAGGTTCTCAAAACTTCAGAACAGGTTGCCCTGCACTTACATTTTCACAACAGGAACAGGTAATTTGTGGTATTCCTTGGCAGCAGACGAGACCCGGGTGAAACATGGCAATTTTAAATATATATTTTTATCAGAATACTGGAACTGCTGAAATGGGAAAACCAAACAAAATAGAGATGTTTGTAATATTGCAATAGACACAAATAAAATTTGGATGTAATTTTATACAGAAGTAGCTTCAACAGAAATAATTTTGCATTTCAGAAAATATTCCTATTTCCATACAGAACTGCCTCAAAGATCCAAGGTATACATATCTCTGTGTGGAGAATTCACTGCAAAGAGTATGTGATAGATTTGGCAAGTCTCTCTTTTCTGTCTCTGCCTAATGCAAACAGGATTCCACATGTGATCTTTTTTTCAGACCTCTCATAAATACAAAGCAGAGGACATGTTCTCATGAACCCCTGCAAAGAGAAGCCATCAAACTTCACCTCTGAGTTGTAAAACAGCATCATATGCTTCAGGTACTATGATAAAATCCCAGTTGCAAATGTCCTTGTGCTGTCTGGGTTTCATAAATCAGATTGCAGAACAATAGAAATCTGATGTAGAAGGAGACTGATAAACCGTCCTGTTCACCTCATTTCCACTGCCGCATGTTTTAGGCTGTTTTGTCAGCCCTTGTTTCAAATGGGCCAAGTGGCGAGGCTTTCATAATATCCCTTACAGTTTTATTCCATACTTTAATATATCTCATTGTCTGGGAATTTCCTCCTCTCGTATGGCTTGAAGTTTGTCTGCTTTAATTTCAGCCAATCATTTCTCGCAATATCCCCTCTGTGCTAGGCATAAATATTTAATCTTTCACTTGAGGTTTGAATCATTTCAACAACAGTCAAAAGAATTGAGCATTTGCATGAATAACAGAAATATCTAGAATCACTATAGCTAAAAACAAGGTGGATTTTGGAAAGGAGATAAAAGCCATGTTTGAGAATTTCTACCACCTTTTTACTACCAGAAATTATAAAATTACTTTATTGAGTGTGGAGTTCATCTTGTCTGACTGTTCTGATCTTCTGCAGGTCTCCCTATTCCCAGCACCTGCTATAGGCCATCCTTGGGGATGGAGTGTTTGGAGTATTCTGGGAATTTGGGGTTCACAAGAACTTCAAAGCCTGTGACTGTCTGATAATTCTCCCCCCAGGGAGAATGTGAATTTCACAGCAATATGAAGCACAGATCCTAAAAGTTTTTTAGTGATCACCAGTAACCCTTATTCCTTGTGTCTGGGTTCATGCGGAATAAAGGAGGGAAAAACATTTAAATACCATTCTACCTTTCTTTAATAATTTTCCCCACTTAAAGCATGAGCATTTTCTACTATTTGTATCTGCAAAGGTCTGCACTAACTTCAGTCAGTGCCAGCTGAAGCCAGAACCTTGACATGTGCTTGCTCACTACTCTGAGCGCTAGAAACTTGCGATGTCTTTCCACACTTGAAATTCTTCCCCACTCTCTACAGTCCCTAATAATATCCTGGACATGTACCGTCATCTTTATTCATGAGAGTGCAGATGCAGCCAAATTAGTGGCAGCAAAGCACATTTTACACAGTAGAAAATACAATCTGTCTTCTTTTTGAGTTTTTTTTTAATAAAAAAGTTTTATTTTAAAAAAAATCAGACAGGAAGATTTAAATTCAGTACCACCCGTTGCAAGAGTCTGTTTAAAAATGCACAGCTGGCTTGATGATGAGTGACAAATCAAAAGTCAGAGTGAAACTTCCCAATCATCTGAGCCCTTGCCACCCGATTAGCAGAAGAAAAACAGGGCAGATGGAGGGAGACGCAGCAGTTCGGAGGGAACAGATGGCCACTACGAACTTGATATATGAAATTAATAACACTTTCTCAAATACAATTAGTAGCAGGAATACATTACCTGAATTTTCATAACTGTGAGCAAGCTGACATTAAATGAGGTTTTTCAGATTAACAGTCAATATAACATTGATATTTGGAGAGAAATAAAAAATTATATGGAAAGTAATAAGGACCTTTCTGCTTTTTGTGCTATAACTGATTATGAGTGCCCAGCTGAACAAAGCCTGCATGATTCTGTAGTTTGAAACTCCCCAGATATGTGCTTTCATGATTAACTCATTTATTTCTTAAACCAAAGACAGGCAACATGAGGTTTCATACAGATTCTCACTATATCATGAGAATCTGTCTTACAGTGAAGGTTTCTTCGGTCCTTACAGCCAAGGGCTTATAAAAATCTGGAATAAAATTTTCCAAAGATAAGATTGGTTTTGAAAATCTAAACCAAGATATCTTACCATGGTGTGTTTCCACACCTTCTGAAATGAAATCAGGCCCATTTAATTTGTCTTTAATTGTGCATCCAACACAATTAGTCTGCTTTGAGAATGCTTATTCCTTCTTTTATAGATGGTCTGTACAGAGGGGACGGGATTCAGAGCAAGAACAAGGGAAAACATGTAATGCATTTCGAAGCCTGGCTCAAGGCTTGGGAAGAAACAGCATTATAACACTGCATATAAGCCAGCTCAGTGGATTGCACAGACAAATGTCTGGGTGAGGGGATGACAAGGACCTTGCTTGGTTCCCTACAAGTCCTGGCATACCTAGGAGGATGATTAAGTAGGTGTTTCTTTAATCATATGTACTGACACTTCTTCATAAACCAGAAGTGGTAGAATCAGCTGACAGGTCATTTTCTAAGCTTAGAAGAAAGTGTTACAAGAAGAATTAATAAAAACAAATGCTGACACTCTCGTAAGGAAACAGAAGTAAAAATTATTGCTTTCAAGTTAAAACTAGCAGTTTTAGAGTGTGAGTATACATGTACATACACACACCAAAGAAAGCCTTTTATTTTTTCTAATACACAATATTTTACTGCAATGCAACAGCTGTCCCCAGAGAACTTTAAATTTGGTGCTGAATCTTTCTGGCATTCATACTGACTTTTCAAACTAAAATTCAGATGTATAAAAGGACATTCTTGAAAAGTCAAGACAGGATTGGAAGTGCAAGAGATGGGATTGAAAGTGCAAAACTTACTGTATAAACATTTTCCTGAAATGGTCTGAAATAAACAATGGCATTTTTAGTCTATAGGAACTGAATAGCTTTTTTCTGCATAGAACTCTCTTGAAAGTTCTAAGGGAACCTTTTAAACCCTTGGTACCTGATACCTGGGATGATATAGAAATGTAGTTGAGTTTCTTCCTTTCACTGTCACACAATTAACACTTTTTTCTCCCTTTCCTCTGTTGTTATTTTCTTTATTGTTGCTCCTCAGCCATAGTCGACAGATGCAAATGTAATTTGTTTATGAATCACAGCACATATTTATGTGAATATACCATATGAATATGCTTGCAGTATGATTTCAGCTGGGTGAATACTGCAAAAGATGATTTGCAAACACTGCTATGAATAAAGGGCATGATACAAAGCTCATTGCAATCCATGGGATGACTCCTGCTGGCTTCCAGGAGTCTGGCTTAAGCTCCAAGCCAAGACTTTCCATTCAAAGGAATACTTGCTTGCTGATTGTCTGTTGTTCATGTTTATCCAGGCAGAGCTTTGTTTGTGCAAATACTGGGATGAAGCTTCTACTTGGGGTAATGCACATTCCTGCACAAATACATGAATTTTCTCTATGACTACATATGGTCATACAAAAGTGTTATCAACACAAGAATCTATGAGTAATCATTTTTAATAATGATTTCAATAAACTATGGAAAGTTCAGGAGTCACAGACACATGCATTTTATCTAGTTTTTCAAACAAAGATTTTTCTGTCCCAAACAGAGCCGTCAGTCCAAGACTGGGACACAGTAGTACTGTGTCTGGAAAAACAGGTAGAGCTTGGCCTCATGGTGCCTGAAAGCAGCAGCACATTTGGCTTCAACAAAGGCAATTTCAAGATTGTTCTCAGCACTGTAACTTAAGAAAAATGCTGAAAAAGTAGAAATGAACTTGGGCTTTAGGTTTCAGAGTTTTTAAGTATGTTCTTAATACTTTAAATTTCAGTTCTGCAAGGCGTCATTTCGATGGATGTTAAACTCACAGGACCTTATAGAACTGGGTTTGGGTGACTGCCAGAGAGCATAGCTGTTATTGTTTGGTTTTGTACTCATAGACAATGTCTATTGTCTTTACCCAGATAAACAGGTTTTGGCCAGAAGTAGCATTTCTCACACCAGACACACAACATGATTGGCATCAGACTCTAATGAACAGTAATGAGAAAAAGTGTTCCAACAACAGAATGAAAATGCTTTTTAGTGCAAATGTTAAAGCATCTCCCTTTTGATTCCCACTGCCAACATTTAAGTTGCAGAATTTGGTAATGTTTATTCTTCAATTCTAAAAACTCCTTGCAACTGCTTCCAGTCTTGCCTTTTTCACTTTCTTCTATGGCACAAAATATCTTCAAATGACGATAGAAACTGGCACCAAACAAAATCTTTCTATGTATTTAAACTTACGCTGTTCACTTGACTCAGTGACCCGGTGGTATTGTCCAGAATTGCATTAACCAGTTCCAGGCAGCAGAGACAAAAATTCCTTTCATTCATCAATGGATAAGGAGTTTTGACAACTCTTGCTCCCTTGGGAGCAAGAGTTAAAAAAAAAACAAAAACAAAAAACCAACCCCCCAAAAAAGCCCAAGAAGAGATTACAATGTAATAATGCAAAAAGCACAGTCAAAGAGCCAAAGAAAGACTGGAGGAAGCTGTAGGGCTGCCCAGGCAGACAGGGACACTGCTATCAGAACTGAACAAGAGAAAATCCAGATCTCCCTTCCACTCCTCTACCTGTTTCTTCTCAATGTCACTATCAGTGCACACAGTGATATAAAACAGGTCCAACAAGTATTCCAGTAACTCCTCAGGACCACCAGGGCAAAACCAAAAACATTCAGGGCTTGACACTTAACCAAGGCAACATGCCAAGCTTATCACATGTGAAAAAGCCTTGTAGAGGAAAAATAATCATCTTCATGTTCACAGGGTCTGGGTGTTAACTCTCCAAAGACACTCCTGTATTTTCCACTCCTTTGACTATTGCAGATGAGGGGGTTATTTGCATGGAAACGCCAACCTCTGAATAGATTTTTGTTAACTAGAGAGCATGGGAAGGAGCCAGAGATTTCTCTTTTGTATCTTAGTACTGATTATAAACAGGGCTCTTGTTATTGCAGAGGCTTGCATGGCAAGATGGCCCAAAGCATGGTCAATTTTCTGTGTGAACCAGAAATCACAAGGAGCTGAGGAGAGGGCAGCAGTTCCACTTTCTCACAGCCTTCAGAGTTTCAATTTTTCCCCCTTTTTTGCAGTGGAAAAATAAATTTTTCAATAACATAAAAATGGCTTGTGTCAACAAACTGCAGTGACCCCAAACCAGAAACAGGGCCCCTGCCCAGCTGACTGCCAACATTTGCTTCATGTCTTTCTTCACCTCTTACGCCTGGAGACTCTGAGTCCAATTCCAACATGTTCGGAATTGACACCTCACTGAAAATATTCTTTTTAGCTTCTACCTGAGAGGACATAGAGGACTGGATAGCTGTGAGCAAGGAAGACCTAAATTCAAGTTCCTGTTCTGCCAGATTCAGAGTATGGAATATGAGCCTTTGTTCTCCTTTGTTGCCTTTGTTCTCCTCTCCCCAGAACTCTGTTGTAGCTTAGTGTTGTACCATTGGTTATTGCTCATGATGAAAGAATAAAGCCTGTTGACAAGCCTTTTTTAAGAGTAAATCAGGGCATACTTTGAGTTTAGCATCTGATATTATTTGAAGGTAGCATGCAATTCATTTGCACCTGAAGATGCATGATCCTGTGCAATGCTGAAGGCCTCAGATCCTCAGCCCACCATCACAAATAAGTGTTAAGCATTAATCAACCCTAATTACAAATATCATACTCATACACACGTAGCCATTCAAGAAAAATATCACTAATTTTAATTGGATGCTTCCAAACCTATTAAAATTGTCTTCTTTTCTTTCATTGAACACTACTTTATTTCTCCTCACTAAATTTGTGCCACCTGTATCTTAAGTTTTCCTCCACTGTAATTCATAAGTGCCCTAGCATTACTTTCTTCAGAGTGAGGACTTGAATCTCTGAAATGCTGTATATGTGCTGAGCACTTGCTGAATACTCAGCTCTCCACAATTCAGTGATGCTCAGCTCCACAGTATTGAATATTATGGTATTTGGGGAATCATGATAATTAGGGAGAAAACTCAGAAATACTGTATAAGGCACTATTTTTTTACACTTCTATCTGCATTGTGGCTGGGCCAGTGGAAGAGATGGAGGTAAGGACAAGCACAGTGTTTGCATAATCTGAGAAAAACTTCCTGAGACTTCTTTCTGAGGGGATATGGGAGTTGCATACATTATTTCTACCTGATGCTGGAGGGACATTGAAATATTCATTTAATCAGCATTTAACATCAGTGGATTTGAGAGCATAAACTTTAATTTCTCACTGGAATCAAATGGAATGACACTGACAACTACAAATAAAAGAGATATAGATTCACAAGCTGCCCTTGCTAAAAAAAAATCAATTGCTTCAAAGTAATTCTTGGTATTGTCAGTTAAAAATAAATAAATTAAAAGAGAAAGCCTTACGAGTATGTTTATGACTAATGGGAACATCAACAAGCATCTGTTAAAGAGAACCTGGCAGAATTAGTGCTGAAGAAATATGACTTGGTTTACTACCTGTAGGATCTCTGTTACACTGGTGACATACATTTATGAAATGTTATTTTCCTGCAGGTGAAGAAAACATTAGTTAGGAAATACTTATTTTGACTGTTATTTTTCTTACCAATCAATTAGAGAGGCTGCAAATGCTGAGGGGACTGTGATGGCTCTGTAGAGATCATCTTGGTCTCTTACTCACATCATGTAGCCTTCAAGCTAAAACACTGCAGACGGAGCCTGGAAATAGCTGTATTGCTCACATGTCTAACAACCATGGGTTTGCAATGATGTATTATGTAGGTAAATAAACACTATGGTCCTTACAGGTAAGTCAACAAACTGAATGAAATTGATGGTTCTGTAGGTGAGAAGCAAAAGCATGAAATCCTCATTGTTTCCTTCTGACTGGCGTCCTTCTTGACTAATTTCTCTTTCTGGGGTTTTCATCAATGCTAAGTGCCCTCTATGGAGTGCTCCTTTTCCTAGATCTAGTCTAAGGATTTCTTTTCTGACCTTACACTTTCTCTCCTTGCCTCTCAGAAGAACTTGCTTTCCTGTGTTCCAGTTTTCTGGCCCATCTGCTGCCCTCCCACACATGGCAGAGGGCAACAGATGGGTGATAATCATGCGGAAAAAGGCAAATGGAGGCCATGCGGAGGGGAAATGCAGCTCTGTGGCATCGTGCCCTGGCAACACAAAGCCACCACTAGTCATCCACTGCACACACACCGTGAATCCGTCAGTGACAAGTAAGGCGTGTGGCTGGCTGGAAGAGGAACAGTTTGGGACGCTGCCAGTGCTGGGTGACTGGTTTCCTCTGGTAAACATTGTCACTTATGGTACAGCACTTCTCAGGAGTAAGCAAAGCACACCTCGTCCACCTCTAAAAGAAAGGTTCATCTCCATTTTTGATAGGGCAAGATGATATTTCATGGTGTCTCCTTTAGGGCTCCTTTAGATTGCAGACATAAAGCTAATCTCTGACCAGTGAGCTCTGATGCTGGATGGAAGGAGGCATGCACATAGCAATAACCAACATGTTTGCACAGGTCTGAATCCACAGCAGCTCATCTGCTTCTCACAACAGCTTGCTAGGACATGTAAAGTCACCAGCAGGAGATGACAGAAGAAATGGACTTGGCAATGCCAGTGAGCCCAAGATGACTGTGAGCTATCAATATGATCCTGAAAAACAACAACATAAAAAGGAGGCAAATATTGTATGAGAGTATTATCATGTTTAAAACAGCAGAAAGGATATCTCTCTGATATGTTGGTACATGGCTACCTCAAAAAGGCAAATAAGAAGAGTAAAAAGACTTGCCTATATGATTAATTGGTGTATTGCAGCACAAAGAGCATGGACTTGACAGCACTAAGGTTTCTCTCCAGTGCAACATAACTCACATCTCTAGGAAGTACATGCAGTCCCATTAGTGAAGAATACCTTTCCCAAAGAAATGAAGGCCACCTAAGTTATAGTTCTATCAATCAAACAGTCTTAAACCTTTTTAGAAGTTTTAATTGCTTACAGAGCTGTACAGCCTTACAACAGATACAGAAATAGTAACAGGTTGAACCTTAATATTCTGCATAAATTTCTTTAAGAAGTGTAACTTTTCTACAATGATATGAAATGGCATGTAATTGTCACCAGTAACAGGAGTTGAAGAATTGGCCTGAAGCTGTGCCAAGGGAGGTTTAGGTAGGATATTAGGGAAAGGTTCATCATCCAGAGGGTGGTTGAGCACCCCTGGAACAGGCTCCACATGGAAGCGGTCACAGCACCAAGCCTGACTGAGTTCAAGAAACATTTGGACAATGCTCTCAGGCACATGGTGTGACTCTTGGGGTGTCCTGGGCAAGGTCTGGACCTGGACTTGATGATCCTTTTGGGTCCCCTCCAACTCAGCTTGTTCTGTGATTCTGTGACATCCCATGTGTTAACTAGCAAGCTGGAATACCATATACAGATGGGGTAAATATGCTGAGCAGTTGTGCATGTTGTATTACCTTATGCTTGAGAAGCCAAATGAACAGAGAAGTTCTGAGCTGCTCCCTTCCAGCAGTGAAGCACTCATGGAATAATGTCAATGCTGCTAGATCAGATAGGCAATATCATCTGGAAAATTGCAAATAAAAACTCTGCAGTTCAGACAGTACACATAACCTTCAAAACTTTTCTTGTTCTTAAAAAGTATTTTTACTATTCTTATCCTATAGAAAGAATAGGTCCATATTTCTACTATATACGTATACATATACATATACATATACACTGTATTTGAGGAGTTAATTTTTCCATTGCTTCTTCCCTCACTCTTTCTCCTATTTTACCTTTCACTTACCTATATTTCAATAACAGTGTTTGAACAGTAAAGAAGATATTTCAAAGGATTTTTGGAAAATGACTTAAAAATTATGCTTTTCAATGCCTTGGATCTACAACAAATAAGTAATACTATGGTTCCCAGATAGTTTCTACCTACAGTGAGATGCTCCAAAGTGAAGTTATGAAATAAAAAATGTAAAAAATTAGACAGTGGAAGGAAAATACACATGGATGTTAATGACAAATGATCATGTGATTTGTTAAGAGATAAGCTAGTCTGAAAGATCTGCTTGTTCTCTAAGGGCATTTCATAATAACCAATACCAATAGGATTTTACCACTGTCCTGTGCAGAATCAAGGCAAGGATGAGCAGTACCAATCTATATTGGTTTTGGATGGTTGGCAAGGTAAAACTAATTTGATCTTTTAATTTCCTTGCCAGCCATTTCTTGTCCAAAAAGTAAACCCTTTGCATTCCATATTATTTTCCAAGAATAACAGCTTTGGATGTTTAGTTTGGCTAAATTAGAGAAGTTGACCACCTGTTTGCAGAAAAACAAGACATTCTCACAGATGGAAGTTCTGAGCTATGATAAGGAGTTCTAAAAGAAATCTTGCTGGGTGCAGAGAGTGAAGTAGGCAAAACACAGACACAAAAAACCTCTTCGTGGACATTTTTGAGTGTAGGGTAGGTGAAATGGAATAAAAATCTATAAATGTTCTCATCTCCAGTTTCATAATAAATAGCGAAAACATCATATCTTGAATTCTGCAGAAATGTACAGGACAGTATTGATTACTGAAAAAGGAACAGCCTTGTGCTAGCAAAGAGATGGATGAGGTTCTTTATATGCTCTTGAAGATGAGTGTCCCATAAAACCGACAATTTGCAGTGTGTATATGGTCGTTCTTATATACAAAGTGGTCTTTCAGCAAATGAATTATGATGTGTCAAAATGACTCATAGGGACTTTGCCACAGTGCAGCGTGTTTGAGAAAATTGCTGCCACAGAGTAAATATTTTTATGTTGATTAACAGTAACACAGCTGGCCTCTGACTTTGCAAATTTAATGGAAATTTCAGGGTTAATGAATGAAACTAATCCTCCCTTGCTCTCTCCTTGTTTTACTTTCTCACACATGCACAAATGCAGACCAAGTTTGTACAAAAAAATCTCACTTATGTAGTTTCTAATGAGAAACACCCAGGCAAATCAACATACCTGCACTACACAAGTACCAAAGAAAAGTACAGAAGTTATAGGAGACTCAATCCTTCCAAAAAACCACATTCTAGTGAATTGCACTGCTGCATCACAAATAATACTCTGCCTTATCATTATTAAAAGTTGTGCATGATAATAAAAAAATGCAAATTAATGAAGCAGACATTGGGGGAAGACTGATTCCCAAGAGAAAGGAAATCAATGAATCAGAAATGTTCCTGGGCTCTATAACCTGGCACCTGAAAGGAGGAAAAGGCCTTGCTTTGGTGTATGGCCTTAACATCTCTGCTCAAAGAAAGATTTTACTCAAATCTTGCAAGGTCAAACTTCTTTTGCAGGCATCTGGGTCCTCTTTTTATCAGCGAGGCTGGAAATTTCATACTTTGCATGATGATTTTGCTTGGTTTTCTTCCCTCCACTGCCCTTGTTTATACTCCTGTACAAATGGCCGGGTTGGGCAGGGCTCCTGCAACTACTTTGCAAATTCCCACCCTTGCAGTTGCAGATTCGTCACCTTTAAGTGTGCCTATTCTGCCATAAAGGGGAATTAATCCCACAGAGGATCATTCTCAGGTCCTCAAATACATTAGTTGCAAACAATGTCGGGAGATAAAGACGTAGATAGTAGCTATGCAGTTTTGGGTAAGGATGTAAGATATCCTGCTTTTCAAGGAATTCCTGGGCAGTGAGGGTGGATGGTGTGTGTCATTTTCAATTCTGATTTCTCTGACCCCTTAATGCTGTCCAAGTTCTTTAAAACACCTGAAGAAAATTATGTACTTCCAGAGGCAATATAAAAAGGAATGTACCTGCTGAAGCCAGTGAGAAAATAGAGCAGGTGAGTGCTTACAAAAGCAAAAAGAAATCTTACAAAAGGCAAAACAAATTACAAGTAAATATATGGTTAGAGAAATAAAACAGCACACCTCTTTTCTAAGACATCAGGCTAGAACACAACCCTCGCAGCATGTTTTAGCCTGGTGGGCATTAATCAAAGTGCTTCCTATTCTTTTCTTTTCTTCCTCCTGTTCCACCTCCCCATACTTTTATTTTCCTTAGAACAATTCTATAATAGCCACTTACTTTAACTTCCAGAAAAAAAGGTCTATAGAGTGCAGGGAAATTTGATTTGCAAATTCAATCAATTCTATATGCAGGAAAAATAGATAATAATGATTGTAGAACCAACAGATACCATTGACTTACTGAAATGAATCCATTCTAATAATGCTGATCTCTTCCCAGATCAAAGGAAAGGTTGGATAATTACATTTTTTCATTCATACAATTACATTTTGT
The DNA here is from genome assembly GCA_013400315.1 of Bombycilla garrulus. NCBI lineage: Eukaryota > Metazoa > Chordata > Aves > Passeriformes > Bombycillidae > Bombycilla > Bombycilla garrulus. Next base: position 82,244 of record VXBU01003160.1, on the reverse strand, counting down.
CTGCAAGTTTCCTGAGGTTCAGTTTGCCAAGATATTAGAGGCAGTTCTGTTTGCCTTACTTGCCCACTCTTCCTGAGACAATATTATGCAAATTTTCCACCTGATGAGATTATGTTGGCTTCTATGTAATTTTCACGCAGAAGTCACAGGACTGCTCTGTGCATTTGGTATGCCTAAACTCTATAACCCTCGTCTTTGATGGTGGAGCAGACTCAAGGTCTTTCTACACTGGCATGGCAGAAACTTGAGAATGGTCAGGATACTCCTGCCATAGGAAGAATGTTCCAAAAAGGTGAACTAGGATGGAGACCAGCTCCAGAGAGTTGGGCTGCCTGATCCTTTTTGCTGCCGAGATCACAGCAGGGGCAGCTGATGACAACTCAAGGAGCCAAAACTGGAGGCACCCCAACTCTTCCTTCTCTGGCAACAGCAGCAAACCTGACTTTTTACTTGGCTATAGAACAGTTAAAGATAGACTATTCTCCTGAATAGGACTATCCTGGGCACTCTTCTGAATCCATAATGTCATGAAAACCCACTGGCCAAAACCTAATTTGAAGCTCTAAGGTTTGAACTATGAATGAAAAGTTATACAACGTAGCATATAGGAAATAAAATGAAAAAAAAAACCACAAACAAACAAACAGTAGCACTGTCCTATAAATAGCTCTTGGCAAACAAAAAGTACAATCTATTATGATATAGTAGTCTCCATTTGTCTGGAGATATGACTTCCAGTTATTATGGTTTACATGTTCTTAGAAATATCTATATTTAGTTCTATCAAAGAAAAGAAGCGACATTTGTAGTAAAGGAAGAGCATGAGTAGCCTAACTGGTTTTACTGAAGTGGGATATTGGACTAGTAGGACCACTAAAGAGCAAAGGCTTGCCTTTCATATGAAGTGCAAACTCAAGTTCTCTGAACGTACCTTCACAACTCTAGGATCTGAATCTGTTTCAGTGATTTTCCTTCTGTGTCAAGCCCTTAACTATTTTCCAGATTCATTTCAAATGTGAATGAAATCTCCTAGAGACGTGTGATAACACCGTTATGATTCTATTAGCTGAGAGGAAAAGTCTGATTTCTGTTGAATCTCAGCCCTTCCTCAATCTTGAACACAAAACCCAGGTTCTAGGTAAGTCAGACTCAGCACTTTTTCCTGTTTTGATCATTGTGGCACAAAAGAGCCAGCAAACAGCCCAGTAAATCCTACTGTTGAGCAGAGAGGAAGACGATGAGAGATGATAGAAGCATCTCAACCCCCTTGTCGTTAGAAGATTTAACTCTCGCAGAAGTGTTTCTTGGAAGGGTGTTGGTTTGATCCATGAGAAGCACTTATGTATATCCCCAGCACATCATGGATTATTTTTGCACACAACTCTCACATCTGCTCATAGGATAAATCCACATCACCTCCCTCAGACATACCAAAATCAAAGCAATACACACCACATCTTTCCTTCCAAGAGCAGAAGACAATCCGTGCACAGGGAAATGCACGTGTCTGGTTATTGAGGTGCTTCTCTGCCTTTCTGGATACAAAACCAGAGCTGATGAAGTACAATGTATTCCAGATATTTTTTTTTAGTTTTTCTTTTAGTCCATTACTCTTTTAAGCCTACAAAATAAAAATTAATTATCCCAGGGGAATGTTATATCTGTGCAATTTTTTTCCACTGTATCAATAATTACTGTATTTCACATGCTCCTTTTTAAATTATATAATGTCTGATATTAAAATTCAACAGCCTCTCTCAAAGAGAAAGTGCTTTAATATCTGAAGTGCTGCTCCTGTAAATTGGCATCTGAAAGACAGGCTAAAAAAGGGGCATAAACTGACTGCAATACCAATGAGCGGCACCGACTTTACACAGACCTCCCACATTCTTGATAGGATGTTTTCTAGCAGAGTGATCCACAAATATTATCATTCAATGACAATACAGTTTTATCAAGGTACGTCTCAATCCACAGGATACAAGCCCCACACAACAGACGGAAAATTTGGCGCAGCGATGCGCACACGGCGTGTGTTACTTACTGGTTATTGCAGTGGTCATACCGAGTCCCGTATGGCGTTACATTAACGAATGGCATGCAAGCACCTTCTGTTGAAACATCTGCGACAGGGAAATTTCAGGCATTTTTCCAGATATTTTTTTGTGCTCTCGACCAAATTTTCATTAGGGCTATAAAACCTGGCAGGCAGCATTGTTGTGTATGATTTTTTAATAAACTGGGACATGCCTTTGTTAGAGGAGTGAAGAAAAGGGCTCTTTAGAGACTTCTTCCTATTACAAAAAGTTCAGAAAACATATGACAGCTCACCAAACAGTGTCTCCTAACTTTTTTTCTGTCTCCTCCAAGACTAAGATTTCCTGCTTCTTTAGATGTATACAAAGATTTACAGGTTTTGAAATGAAACCAAAAATGTAATTTTTTTTTTATCTATCAGATTAAATAATTCCAACAGTGGCATTACTAGAGAATGTGTTCAAAGAAAGAGCACATAGCTAACATAGATTTTTAGCATCTTTTTGATGCCTGCTGCCAGGAATCTCACAAAGGATTTTTTCACTTACTTAGCAGACAAGGTCCCTTAGAAAAAAAAATGAAGAAAGAAAAGCAAATGGACACGTGCAGATCAGATCTTGTACACAATGCAAGCCTAAAACATAGCCTTATTCCTTTTTCTTTCTCTCTTCCAGAAGCGTGCCATCGCCTGCTCTCCCTTCTCTGCTCCCCTGTAATGCAACAGCCACCAGGCACAAACCGAAGTTCCATTTTGCAATTCTCCCTGCCACACTATGAACACTAATGCAGAACAAACATTCTTGGCAGTAAATATGTACATTATCATTATGTAAATAGGTACGTTATCATTATAGCAAAATGATGATGTTCTTTACTAAGTCTATATTCCCTTTCCAAGAATATTATGTAGTTTGAAGTATAATTTCCATTATGCCACTGGGGCTGAAAAACACTTCAGTTCAACAATAATTAGTATACTGTATATAACAAAATGTTTACCATGGATGAAGATTATGTCCAATCCTAAATCTTTTAGGACAAACAAACAAATGCAATTTTACATGGTAGCGTTCAGCCTGAGTAACCAACAGAAAGCATTTTCAGACTAATATCCATTCCCAAATTCAAGGTGAGCATCATATTGACATTTTATACCAACAACATCATGAGCAATAGCATTTCAAATTGTATGAGGTGAATGATCTATTGTTAACATGAAGGTGACTTCATTTCTGAACCTTAAATGAACTAGAAATGACTGCATGTCACAGGCTGCTGGCACTGTTAACAGTGCTTACATGAAGTCCATTGCTTAAGTGTAGGTAAGTATATCAGCACTGCAAAACCCAAATCCTTAGGTCTTAATAATTCAAAAAGCTGTTGTGATCAAAGAGCAAGGCAAGGCCAACTCCTAAGTCCAGCAGCTGTAAGCTACTTGTACATACCTACATACCCCACGCCATTTCATGGGAATTCGAGATATGTGTGTCCTAGACTGAGATAAAATATGTGCTGGTTTCTTACAGAAAAAACAGAATTGCTGGCATAAGTAAAACTGGATGAAAGTGTTAATATTTTCACAGCTTCTTTTGAGGTAAATGTAAATACTTGTCTCTCATTTTCCCTGAAAAAGTGGATTAGTTATTTAGAAGTATGTAAATGCATTCAAAATGTCTTTAGTTTCTTCTCATTCCTTTGAATGCTGCTTTGAACTGAAAAATCAATTTCCAGAAAGAAAGATATGCCAATTAGAATTTTAAAAAGCCAAAACAGAAGAAAGGAAACTAATTTATAAATTATAAAATATATAATGGCCACATTCCCACTGTTCTGCTGCCCACTTCTAACACATACCACATTGGGATTGTGAAAATATTGTATGAAAATATGCATATGATTCTCAGCATTCTTCATTATGCACCAGCTCCCTTCAGAAACCTTTTCCTGGGAAAAATTAGATAAGGAGGATAGCCTTTGAGGACTCTCACAGAGATTGTGCATGGTGATTTCTCCTTTCCCAATGCCAATAATTAGATAATTGTTTTGCATCTTCAGACAAATATTGTGGAAGCATAACAAACTAAAAACTACTTTTCTCTGGCATATCTATTCCGTTTTTGCTTCAAAGCATCTGTTACACTTGTGTTCACCATAGACGTGCGCAAAGTGTTTCTGCACAGGATGCAAGTGTGCATTGTCACCAAGTCAGTGGTTTTCTCCTCTGACATCTGAAAACAGCTGCTGATGTTGGGCTGCCCAGTGTCTCTGGCCAGGCAGGACAAGCTCATATTCTGGACAGTCCACTGGATCAACAGCTCCCAGCCAGATCCTGCCTGTGAAGCCAAACCAGTTGAGAGGAAGAAGTAGCAAGGAATAATTTCCCATTTCCCTTAGATGTTTGTTTCAAACTGATAAAACCATGGAAAAGTCCAATTTCTTACTGACCCTCTCCAAACTTAAGCCTTCACAGCAAAGTGTATTACAAAATGAGACTGTGGCTGGTATGAGAAATATTTCTCTGTCTTTTAGACCGGTTGTTTAGCAGGACCACTGGTTTCCCTGTATTCCTCTACTGAGAGAAACAGTGAGCTCCCTCTTTATGTTCTTTGAAATATCCATGACTTCATGTACCTCTTCCATATCATCTGAACATCTTTTTTTTTAATTCTGTTCAGACTCTTTGCACACGAAAGCCATAGCATACTTATGGATACCTGCTACTCTTGTCTAAGATACCTTTCCTACTTCTACCACACCTTCTGCACACAATATAATACATAATATACTGCTGATTTATAAGATAATCCAGTGATATTTTAAATCATTTTCCAATATAAGTGGAACAGAAAACTCAGTTTCACATAAGCAGTCACAGCCTGAACTATGCAAATAACTGACTGGGAGAGTTGCTGGTCAAGTGGAAACAAGTAATCCAAATGAAAAAAAATCATTTCAAGTCAAAGGGAAGCAAAAAACACCAAAAAACCCACCTTTTTTTTTGTTAGCAAACAACTAGTTCTTAAAAACTCTATCATTTCCAGATGAGATGAAAAACTTTCTTTTATTCTAAGGACTTCAGCAGTTTTAAAAGAAAACTTGTGGAAAAATTACCCCAAAAAGCTTGCTTTTTTGATATTTGAGGTAAAACAGGTGGATGGAGTGAATCATGAAAAGAAGGAGCAATATGAGCACATGGATATAAGCAGGATTTTATAAATCAGACCAGAATGCTCTAGGTTTTCCTCTCTAATCTAAGCACCACTATCAATATATTTGTTATTCTTTTTGCTTTGATGTAGCCAGTTAGGACATGTACCTGGCAGATTTCCACTGACATTTAGCATTAGGAGTCCAGGTCATTAAAGCCAGCATTGGGCTGCTCACACAATATCGTGCTGTTGGATCCTGGACCACTTCCTATTCCTGTAAGATTTAAGTGTAGCACTTCGGAAAAATCATCAAACACAGCATCATCCACAAACACAGCAGTATCTGCTGGCCAAGTCTTTCCAAGACAAAGAAGGAGTAGAGGAGGTATCATGGTGGACCCTAAAAAGAGAAATTAGAGTGCAAGGAAGAGATCTGTTATTGAGACTGTTGAGGACAGTAACTGTCTAAGTGTTGAAGCTTCTAACTTCTTCAACGTGAAAAATGCAGCTGCTGTAAGAGATTGACACAAAAGTTTCATGTAGGTAGATGCAGCCTATGGCTGTCTAACAGAACAGTGATATAATGCAGCCCAAGCCAAAACTGAAATAACATTTTAAATAGTGGGAACAATTCATTATCAAAAAATATGTCCATGGAACAAGAGGGCACTGCCATAATTCTGAAGTTTTAAACTTTCTGGAGTTAGTATTTCTGTTTCTCCAGCTGGTGATATTTTCTCAGTTTCATGCCTGGAAAAGGTCTCTTTCCTCTCTTCAGATAGGTCAAGAACTCTGTTGAAGATAAGATCTAAGGGCCTGAGAAGATTTTGCAGATGAAGAATCCAACAAATCCAACATGTTCCATCCAGTAGCAGGGAGGAAGATGGTAGAGGTTTTTCTGCTTTTAATGTATCTCGGTTACTTGCCCTGAGCCCAAAAGAAGTTGCTATAAGACCAACTTTCCAAAAGCTGGTGACACATTATGGAGGAGGAATGTCATGGTGGAGCTGTGCTTTATTAAAGGTCATAGGTCTGGGCTACAATATACCATTAACTTTTTAAAAGAACATCACATAAAATGTTATGGTGCAGGCAAGGGCAACTCTTGATATCTGTATTTTGCATGCCACTTAGTGAAAAGAAGAAAATACGCATTCCTCTCCCACTGAATACAGGCAGCTCTGCAGATTGATTTTGGTCCATGCCATGAGGTTAATGCACAGCTTGATCTGCACTGACATGAAAATACCATCTGCATAACCCCATTTGCCTTGCTGGGAGAAGGGAAGACACAGGACTCAGCAGCTGGTCTCAGCTACTCTGGGAAAATGTTCGTCTCCAGACCAAGTTTGGATCCAGCCATATCTGGCAAAAGTATTATAACTACATCACATGCATACTCCAGAGAAATCTTAGGAAGCTTAATGGAAGTTCAGTTCATATGTTGAGGCTGTTACATGAAAAGCATCAGGAAAAGCATAAACTGTTCCTATTTCAAAATTGTACTGGGAAATAGTATATGATATAACTTCACAGGACTGTCATGAGTTACTCAAATATTCTTAACATACATAATTCAAAAGAAGAAATTTTCTTTCTCTTTGGTTAATATCAAAGTAATAGTTTTCACCCCTGAGCTTTGCAACGGAAAGCTGACTTCCTTCTTGGTGAGCAGGACGTAATACTGAATCTTGCCATAAGCATGCAAGCACAATAATCTGTTTTGTGCATTACACAAAGGAAGAACTACACTCAATCTCCTGAAACTTCTGAAAGCAAGAGTGCAAGTTTGAAACAATGCTTGTCCCAATTAAAAAAAAATTCCTGTATCAGGTCCTTTCCTATTATGCCAAAGAAAAAGGTGTGCATGTATTTGTTTGCGTGAGGTTTTTGTTGATGGTGGTGGTTGCTTTTTTGGGTTTTTGTTTCCTTAAGTGTACACTTTGTTTATTTAATAGTTAATTCAGCTTAGTAAATTGCTGCAATCTTTCATAATGTAGCAGATTTTAAAAAATATCAGATTTGCAATCAGTTTAGCGTATTGTTCCACCAGGACTGACTGGAGGGGAATAAAGGTAATTATAAAGCTACAGGGCCACATTCACCTCAGCTACAATCAATGTATGACAACTCTTCTGTGCTCCCTACCTCGCATGGCAGCCCTGTTGAAGAGAGGGAGCAGAGCCATGAAAACAGCCCTTGCCCAGAAGTATCCCCACAGCTCCAGGGAGTGCCTGCTCCCCATTGTGCCCCGTGGTTGGGCGGGCATTGAGGCGCTCTGCCCACACCGCTGGCTCTGCCTCCCGCCCCTGCGCGCACGCAGCTGCGGGGAGATTGTGAAGTGACATGGTCAGCCTGATGAAGTACACAAAAGCTTTTGGCACTGCATATCTGCAATATCATGGACAGTCAAGGAGGCGCCTGTTATAAAAATACACAGTGAAACACAACTGGAGGACTGCTCTTTCTCAAAGGCTAACGTAATGCATTCCTTCTGTTTAGGCTCATTTTCCAGCCTTTCACATTCTTTGTGAACAAGAGTTATAAAACAAGCCTGATGCAGTCCAATTATTTTTACTTTGAAGGCCATTAATCAAGATTGACTAAGAAAATGAAGACAGCTAAGCAAAATTTCATATGTGACTAGAGTGAGATTAAAATAAAACCAGATGGGGATGGACAGAGACGTTAAGCTGCTTTCTCTCCCCCTTCCCTCCCCTTTTTTTACTTTTTTTGACTCTTGTAATAAATGTCTTTTACAAATTACAGCACTCTTATTTTCTTACAGTAAATCAAATTGGGTCATAATGTACAAGTGGTCTCATTGCTGAAATGTCAAAAATAGAACCCGCCTTGTTCTTCCAAAGCAATTCCTCAAATCTAAACCAGCAGTGTGGCCTGACAGTCTATAAAACATCTACCTGGATGCAGATCCCTTTTAAGGTAACTGTCTGTAGTTGATAGAAGTATTTCACAAGCATCCAACATGAGCCATACACAGAGATCTATAGCATTTGCAGGGTTCTGAATCAGGAGGTCTTATATACATTGCATTTCTACAATTTTCAGGGAGTTTAGGAACCAGGACTTTTTTTCCTAAAGATCAAAAAACACTGAGGTAATGCCAACCTGTAGGCCTATAAAAATTCTGAAAAAGCTTGCATTATTTTCACAAAACTCCTTTTTAATCGATTAGATAAAAGCCAGTGTACACACTGAGAAGCTTCTTCAGATATTTCAAGACACAGCAAGTAAAACACAAATCACAAGGACAGGTAAAGGTCCAGAATGATGGCCACATATAATGAAGATTTTCTTTTTATAAAGTGTCTACTACAAATTATCTTAGGTAAGATGATGAAACAGTCATGTACACATTATTGCTCTTTTATTAAAAAAATCATTGGATGAAAAGAAGGGAAAACTTTTCAAAGCATTTTTAGACTCACAATTTAAAATAATAAGCCCTGCTTTGGAACCACATATATACTGGCAAGTAAGCTCACTTATAGCAGTCTTGACCTATCTAGAAGCATATTTGACTAAACACAACTACCTCACTGCCAAGGGAAAAAAAACCAAACATTTATCCCACCAAACAAAACACACAAACAAGTAATTAATCAGTATCTCATACAGAGTACCTGACATACCAATTTTTCAGAAAGGTGAGCTGGTACAGTCCAACAGAGAGGCTACATCCCCAAATTCTACTGTGCTTGAAATGTTAATTGTGTCAGAGATTGGCCCTTATCCCTGTGAGTTTTTAAGAAGGGAAGATCATGCACATACAACTTGAAATTTTGTAAGTTCTATGAGTGAATATTTCTTTCCCAGCTTCTTTCATGCATCACCTGTCCTAATGAATATAAACCCATAGCTTTCTTCCACCCATTCACTATGATGTTGCAGAAATAAGCCTGGAAGGCATCTCAAGGGATCATTTAGGCCATTCCCTCCACCAAGTCAGGATCAGCTGTCCCTAAATTATTCTTGACAGATGTTTGTCCAACCTGTTTATCAGCCCTTATACAGTGAAGTTTGTACAGGTTTCCTTCCCAATCAATTCTGATACTATCACAGAGAATGTTTCCTCGTGTCTACCCTTAATCTCTTTTCCTGAAAGTTAAGCCCGCTACTTCTTTTGGACATTCACAACAGTTTATTACTTTCCTCTTTGCAGCTACCTTTTAAACATTTGAAGACTTATCATATACCCCTTCAGTTTGCCTCTTTCTAGACTAAACAACCTCACTGCCTTGAGTCTTTCTTCACAGGTCATGTTTTCCAGACCCTCAATCACTCACGCTCGTCTCCTTGGACTCTTTCCAACTGATCCACATCTTTCTTGATATGCAGTGCCCCAGCCTGGACCCAGTGCTCCAGATGAGGTGAGAAAGCAGAAGGACTATTTCATGTTTCTTACATATGCCAACATTGTTTATACAACCCAGTATGATATTTGGGGGTTTGGTAAGAGCCTGACCTTCCTCACTCCTGTTCCTTTTGTGCTTGCTCTTGCCCCCAGCTCCTTTGAAGAAAAAATAATTTATCATCCACTCCATCCCCTTGCAGCCCCCATCAAAGCCCAAGCACATTGCCTGCTCTTCCTCACTGCATTGCACCCTCTCTGCTTTAGTCCATTGCCCCAGTTTTTCAAGATAATTTTCATCCTCCAAAGGCTTTGCAGTCCATCCTGAATTGGTATCACGTGCAGTCTACTACCTAGGTTCTTAATTCAACTAAATAATGGAACTGGGCCCAAGGAAAACCTTGAAGAATCCACCTTTCTTGTCAGAAAGTGAACTGGTGGTAACTACTTTTTGTGTACAGTTTCCCACAGTTACATTCTGACAGTGTATCTTTCACTAATTTTTATTGACCATCATGTGAGACAGTGTCAAAAAACTTAATGAAGTCATGATGCATGACACCTACTTCTTTGCTTTATCCAGAAGTCCTATTAACCTCAATTCCTTCTGTAGTGTTATCTGGCATGTTTTGTTTTCTTCCACTTGGTAATTTATTGCTCTGCTATCTTGTAGAAGTCTCATTAGATGTTTGCATTTCTTCTGCAGAGGAAATGAGCCTTACTGACTTTTAATTCTGTTAGTCTGCCCTTTTTTTTAGTGAAAATTATTTTTCATACACTGTTTTTATTTTTCCCTTTTTTAAAAAGAAAATTAAGTTTATGTTTCTAGGAGTAGCAGAATATTTTAAAGCAATAGCCTACTCCATATAGTTCTTGAACACCATATTCTCTTTGTGTTATATCTTCCCATTCCTGCTTGGGTCTCCTGTCACAATTTATTTGTTTATCTCCTTCCTCATGGTACTTGCTCCATCCCAGCCTATTTTCTCCTTCAGTTCTTTCTTGCTGTCCTTTTTTTGACTGATAAATGGAAACATAGTTCAACAACATTCAAGTGCAATTTAAGCTTTTAAACCCAAGGTATTTGAGGTGCTTTAGTATAAAGGTTAATTCACCTAATTACTGATTTTCACATTCAAATATCCTTATGAACAGTAGATCACATGGTTTTCTCTGAGGAGAAAGCTGCTTAGGAGCATAAAAAAGCTGTGCACTCTGCCTTGTCTTTTCTCAGATCAAAGAGATCTGAGTGGTGCTGATAGTAGCTTTCAAGAGATGTTACTAGTGACAAAATTCAGTAGCTGTCTTCCTGGATGCTTGTTTATCTCTCTCACATTCCCCTTCCTTAATTTAGCTAAATATATACCTAGGTCAACCTTCCATTGTCTATTGCCCTTGATAATGCCTTTACTCGCCTCATTTCCCATGTCTCACTTGCTGAGGAATAAAAATGCAGATGCATTATTATTACAATGTACAGAGAGGGATGAAAGAAAAAAACAAGAGACCCGTTTTGACCTCTGCAAAGCCATAGTGTTTTGGAAGGGTGGTTTTGTGGCACTGGATTTTAGATGGTGTCCACCCTGAAAAAACAAAGCAAGCAAAATAAAATTTTGAAATTATAAGGCAAACAGTAACTTAAACTTTCCCATTTACTTGAAGGTGTTTTTGAACTAATACTACTCCTCTAAGCCTGTGACTCTGTATTTCCTTGTATCCATTTTATATAGGGCTTTCCTGAAACAACAGCAGTGGCAGATGTCTGAATCAGCTGCAAAGAAAGCATGCAGCCTGCCAGGGCTCTGCTCAGCTCACCTTGCAGCACACGCAGAAGCCAAGAGCTGGTTCTCCAGCTTCCCAGGCTCTGCTCTCACATCTGTCCTTCCAGCTCTCTCTGATGCTTTCAGACACAAACTACCTTTATCTTCTTCCTAAGTGCCTTGATAAATAAAGCAGTAAATACAACCTCTCACTGAAGGAAAGTGTTTATCTATTTTTGTAAATAACAGCTGTGTGGAGTTGGTGGATGTTCATTTCAACATATTCCTAGGGAAAGCTGAAAGTATTTATATAAAAACCCCAAAACAACACCAAATTTTAAACCCAGTTCTCTTGTTATGCTGGTTGGCTATGGACCCTCCTTGAGGTCTATGGAAATCTAGTAGATCCCTTCTATCTCCAGTTCTGTGGAACTGGCTCGCCAGCAGAATAGAGCAAGCATCACTGGAACATGCTATAGTACCTCACTGCTTTTGGGACATCAAAGTGGGAAAAACTTCATTCTCCAGCTGAGTATCTTCAGCTTGTGCCCAGATACTTCAGGATTCACATACCTTTCAAAACAGGAGAAAAGTTAATCCATTTTCTTACATTCTTCACAGAAGTTCAGCATCTCTCCCCTGTTGCACCTGACCTTAGGTTATCAAAGCACTGAACAGGAGGTGCATTGCCATGCTCTGCTAAAAACATTGGTGGTCTGAAGCTTTCCAGGTGCCTTACAGAACTCAACCTGTTCCCTAGACAGCAACACCTGCTTGTGAACTCTGCTTCCCTGCTCAGGTGTTTTCTTTGTCACATGTACCATTAATGATCTGCAGATGGGCTGAACTGCTGGCTAGTTGATCACTCCAAGGCTTGACTCAGGGAGGAAAGACTTAATCCAGATGGGATTTAACATGCAGTGTGTTGCACATTTGAAATTATTGCCCACTAGCATAGAGTGAAAAAACATTTTCCACAGTGTGTAGTGAGATACATTGATACAGCAACACACTGGTAAGCAACTAAGAAACAAAACCAAAAAACCCACCTATCTTAAATAGACTGTATTTGCTATTATTCACTGACAATTTATGACAGAACACACAGAACCTCCCAATCCCGCTCTTTTGCATGGTTGAGGCTCAAGATATTCTCCGGCCTACTCACCAGACACATTTTATAGCCCGAGGAGTGCAACTCAGTGAGGTGTTTCAGCCAATGTTAATGAAGTGGAATTTATGGCAAAGGTTGAAAGACGGAATAACAAAGCAGGTAATTTGCTCTAAGAAGTATGGGGTTTGTGGTCTGTTTCCATTCCCAGAGGTAAGGTGAGGAAGGAAAACCTAATGGGTAATACATAAGAGTCTCAAGACTAGGGCTTGATTCAAAGTGGTGCTTTAAACTTCTTGAGCAAGCCACATATTTGTGCCTCCTTGTCTCAGTGAGCAGCTCTACATTAAGATCATGCATGGTGGCAATGGTGGAAAATCCTGACATGGAAAAACACCTCAAAAGGAAGCTGTGAAGTTATTTCCTGGTAGTTTTGGGCTTGACGGAACATAAACCTGTATTTCATCTGAAGTGCCTGCATCAGACTGCTGTGGGAGCTTTTCAAAGATCCTCTGTTGAGTCCAAGTTACAACTTGTTTAGGACACTCAGGAAGCCAGGAAAACTTTCAAACCATAGTATGACTTGCTGTTAGCTCCCATATAGAGGCTGAAATATAAATACAGTGTTTCAACAGCATCCAGGCATGTCTACTTGGACAGAAATATGCTTTCAAATTTGTCTTGCTCTGTTTCTCACCAGCCTTTTGCCCCACATTCTCTCTGGGAAAGCCCCACACTTTATAAAGAACTGGGCTTTGCTACCTATTCACCTGTTCCAGAGACCATGCCATAACTATATTTTAACCCATGCATCCAGGGTTTCTTGCTAGCAGAGAAAGAAAGCTGGACTGTGGGGTTTCTTAGGGGGACACTTCTAGTAGCCAGGCAGTGCTATGATCAATTTCCAGTCAGGAGTCCAGTCAGCAACCCTTTCAGCACATATGATAACATCACACCATTTTGATATGGTCATACTACAGTTTTTAAGACACTTCTAAGAAGTATGTTTAAATGACATTTTATCTGCTACTGTTTAAGGCTACCTCAAACCTTCCATGACACCATCAGTCAATAGCTATGCTCCTAATGCAGATTTTGTTGGCCACCCATACAGAACAGTAATCTCTATTTGCCATAGATTAGTAACAGTAAATGAAGAACAATTTCTGGAGCCCTTCTAGTTCTGAAATCTACCTTGACTCTTTGTATTTTGTCAAACATGTATTTGCTGAACTTAGTGTTTTATTTCTTCCATCACCAGTTACTGATACAATTGTTTATGATTATGGCTATTATATTTACCAGATGTCAATGGATAGATGCATTTGACTCCTTAGGGTAGTGAAGATTTTATTGCAGAGAAAAATGAGAGTTTTTTTTTTTCAATCACTACCTATTTGGAATAAACTCGGAAGGAATTAATTCAGTTCTCTCCTGTATGGGTGAATTCACATAAAGAAAGAGAAAAAAGCAGTATTATCTATCTTGTAGGGAGGTAATGCTTCACTTCAGGATAAGAGATAAAAATTATTATGGAATTTTAGAAATAATTTCTTTCTTCCCTCCCTTGTTTTGTCTACAGTATCATTACTAGAATATGTAGGCAGCCTGCAGTGCTGAAGTGCAATTTTCTGTCATTATAGTCACACAAAGTAATATATGCATATGCAGTTCTGGTTAGGAAGGGTATGGTCAGAGCCTACCTGGCTGCTTTAAATGTTTTTGCCATATGATCTGTCATACCAAAGAAATCATACAGAAATATTTTTCATGCTGTAGAAGACAATGACCCATCCCACACTAAATTCACTATTTTCAGTAATTTGGTATAATAGTGAACTCTCCACAGCATGCAGCCCATTTCCAGCATCTTTGTGCCCATATAAAGTTCAGCTGTTGTTCAAATATCTCTGACTTATGTGAATCCACAGCAAAGGAGGCACCCCAAAGACTTAGATGTCTGCCACTTTTTTCTCAAATCTTACTGTTTTACTGAATGTTTTGGCTCTCTCTGGCATGTCCATGCTTTCACATATTTTGTTGGTCTGTTTAGGGTTTTTTTCCACATATAACTAAATTACAAAAATTATTTATTTGAAAGCCAAGTATCTGAAGAAGTGACAATTTGAAGAGTTTGAAGAATACAGTATGTGGCTGGCATGAGCACATTTTGCCTACCACTGTACTTGAGATGATGCCTTTAGTTTTGGTTTTCATATTTTCCAGATTCTGTACTGCATTAGTATGTAACTCTGAACTTCATATAAAGTGTTAGCAAGTTCTCCTCACAGTTTAGTTAGACAAAACAATCCTCTTTCAGCCTGAGAACCAAGGAACCATTGCAGCTTCAGGCCCAAAAAGCATAAACAACAACAGATTGAGGAGAGCAAATTGGGAGGATGGGACTTCGTAACCTGAAGCTGTAATTGGACAATCAATCCCAATATGTAAATGGATCAAAACTTATAAAAGTGTGAAAACTTGTGACCAGTCGTCCATCTTGGGCCGAGCCTCGGCCAGGCTCTTGTACTGCCCAAGGTATATTCTTTGAAGGCCTTTTAAATAAATACCTACTTTATTCCTTTAACACTGTCTAGCCTTTGTTTTAGGTAGCCACTCAAGGCATCAGAGGCATGACAACTTCTCTAACTAAAAACACGGAGACAAATGGGTGGGTTTTAACATCCAATGACCTGTGGTTCCTCAGCCTGAACCATACAGTAAAATGTTGGTTACAGCTCCACAGACAGGGGGGAAACCTCAGAACAGATCTGTAGCAAGGTGTGAATTTGTGCCTCTGGTCTAGGGTACAGTAGTTAAGGCAGTTCACTAACACCTCATACACACCATAAGAATATAAATTAGTATTTTCAGTCTGAGGAAACAACACTTTTGAATTAAGTCTACTTCTTGATCATCACCACCCTGAGAGAACTTTTGCTCCATTGGACTGTTTCAGAGTAAGAAATCAACCTCTGAGATTAAAGTGAGAAAGTGAACTGCATATGAATATATCAAAAGAACAAGGAAAAGAGCAAGCATCTGGAAAAAATCAAGTTCACTCCTGCTTAGATTATTCCAAAACAAGATTCTTAAAAGTTTTATTGGGCACCTGAGAAATGTCTTACAGTCAGGTTTTTCACCTGGTGGAAAATGTTGGAGGTGCCAGTTCCAGAACAGCCATCAAATCTATCACACCTACTTATTTTCGTGTTCTGTAGGCAAGAAGTGGACTGATATTTCTAGAGGCCTCTCATAGAGCAGTTTAATTGTGTTCTCTGCTTTGTGGCCCTGCATTTTCATCAGGACCTATTTCATGTCTGCAGTACTGACACTAGCTAAGTTGTCTCTGTCTGGGAGTCCACCCTGTCCTGGGCCATCCCAGATGTGTAAAAAGTCCTTGTTTCCAGCCCGTCTGCTGAAGAATCAGTCTGGGATCTTTGTTTTCAAGTTGTTTTCAAGGCTGTTTTTATTGTTATCTTATCTATTAGTTTCTTTCTGCCCTGCTGCAAGCTTGCCCAGCAAGAGAGTTTGAAGCACTCTGTCCGCCCACGAGCCTGAGCTGTCCTTTTATACTATCAACTATGTAATTAATATTTACTGCTAATTTCCAATCTGTGACCCTTACATTATATTGTCCAGTTCTCTGACAAACCAATCCAGAAATGCCACCCTGGCTCAAAGATGGATGGCAAGAAGGAGAAGAAGAAATAACATACCACGTGTAAAAATCATGCATCTTGTCTCTCAGACCCCCCTGTACAGAATTCCGGACCCCCCTGTACAAAACTCAAAACTTTTTTTCTTTTACTCTATAATTACTACTATTTTACTATTTAAACTTTGGTGACTTGCGGTTCTTCATATAAAGTTGGTAACTTGTCCCATGGATTAAAATCAAAGCCACAGGCACTCCTGGTGGCAAACCAAGGTTTCTGACCTTCCTGCCAGGGCTAAAAAGCCTCCTGACCAGAGCTTAGGTCATTCAGAAATGTCCTAGGAACCCCCTGGGTTCTGACATCTATGTGAGGCAAATTATGGACCTCCAGGTGCCTGAGCAGATCAAGCATCCGTGTTCTATCTCTGTGCCTCAGCAGAATTTCAAATACTGGAGAGCTCTGTAACATACACTGACTGGCTAAGAATTTCTAGGCAGATATGTAGTTGCCAAGATTTTAAAATACTGTGCCTGAGAAATTACTGTGATGTTAGTCGCTAGAAACCACTTTATTTCTGTCAGGTCTGCAGAGATTGAGTCTGTTTGCCTTAGCTTAGAAAGTTAACTTCCCCAATCCACTCCCCTCACGCCCCTCAGACCCCGACGTGGCCATTTGAATTTTGGGCAGGAAAATTGGTGCCAAAGTGCTCATCAACCTTATCGGTTTACCAGCAACCTCATCCCCTTTAGCACAGACTGTCCTGACCAAAGGCATCTTCACAGGTAGCAGACCCTGGCTTGCAGAGTTAGTCTCCTTGTTTTATGCTAGTTTCTGTTGGGCATCAAGGTGTTTTTGTTTTACAATTCAGATGAGACTCTTGAAGGCAGACATAAAGAACACTTTTAAGACAAGCATTCTGGCTTGGCAGCCTCTATTCCCAATGAAGCAAAAGTGAATTTTACAGTTTTTACTGAAGACACATCTACACCAAGAACAAACATGTCCAAGCACCTCACTCCAGCTGTCGTGTCTTGTAGGTGAATGTTCTTCCCTTTAAAGAATATGCTTAAGGGGACTAAACATAGATGTAGAGGGATTATCTCCTGTGACATCTGTGACATCTAAGATGAATGAATAGTGGGTACTTAAATTGAAATTCAAGAAAGCATTGAATGAGTCAGAGCAATTAATTCAAGGTCTGCCAGACCAGTTAGCCTATGACCCCTTAAACACTCAAAGAGAGGTAGACACAACATTTGACTTAAATAATTATAATGGCAGTCTTACTACTTCCATTGATTCTAGAGGGAGCCAGGCTCTGTTAGTCTAGGGAAGAAATCTAAATCAATCATTGTCCTCTAGAACAGAGACACTGATGTATACAATCCCAAAAGGTTCCTTCATCAGTTTGAAAAGTATGTGGATCAAGTTCACACCTCCTTTACACCCTTGGCAGACACACTGGGTCCCATGAGATTTTAGAGCTATAATAGAAAAGAATTTAAAACATTGAGTCATAAAGAACACATCTGCATCTCTTTCCTTCTGCCTTCTCCCTCTTCCACATTTTCCTTGCATTCTATTTTGAGATGCTTTGAATATATACACATGAAAATTGCATGGGGATTGTTCTTTTCATCTAATTAATGTTAGCATTGCAAATTAAAAAAAAAAGTAAAAATTTATGCTGTACTAGGAAACTACTTTTCATTTCTTACACATTTTCATAAAAGTTTTTTGTTTGTTAGTTTTTTGTAGCT
>VXBU01003160.1:52299-64372 GCA_013400315.1 Bombycilla garrulus | reverse complement strand
TTTTTTTTTTTTTTTTTTTTTTTTTTTTTTTGTCTCCAGGAGAGCATGTCCTATATACAAATTGGTGCAACAAACCCAAGCAGATCCACAGGCAATCATTTAAGGGAAAATGTTTGCCTTATACATATTCAATGACAAACCAAAGTATTCCTGTATAACAGCTACATAATATATATTTCAATAAATTATTTAAGTGTGTATTTATGTAGATGATCTGAACAGCACTAAGAGCACCATTCTGATGCAAGGATGGGTGTACTAGCCTGGAGAAGGAAAAAGTGATTTTGCTAAGTAATATTCTAGCAGACCAGGGCTGCAAACATCATCACTCCACACCCTCTCCCAAGGACAGTTAGCTTCAAAGCTACTGAAGGATTGATCGTGCCCTGTGTGCTGCCAGGACACTCCTTGCAGAGCAGCCCATATTTCCACTTCCCCCTCTCCGTGTGCCAGGGTATCTGCCTGCATCACCACACCTCCTCATTGCCCTTGCTGGTACACAAGTGCTCCCTTCCACTCATGTGCCCCCAGCTCTCCCCACTTCCACTATGGATTACTTTTCTGAGAATCAAACAATTCTGCATGTCAACACATTCCATAGGTAGGATGGCACAGATATGATATAGATTACAGAAGAGCTATCTAAACTGAGTGCAGGATGTTGCAGCTGACAACACTTAATTAATAAGCCATGTGTCTTTTAACTACATCCTTTCCGTGATCTGTCTTAGTCTCATGTTCTTCTGACATCAGATGAACAAGACAGGCTTTATGATTTAAATTTCCTTTTTAAACTTTTTTTTTAACATACAAATACATGACAGAGATTTTGCTTCTTTCTGCCAGTCCCTTTTCCATTATTCAACATTAGTTGAATAGAGAGATAAGACTTGTTAACTTAAATGTGTGCAGAGTAGAATATTTAGATTGATGTACAGAGATGTTGCTCATAAAAGTATGCACAAGGCCTTGACAAAATCATGCAACCTGTTTTCTCCAGGCAGTTAAAATATTTTCCAATTTAGCCAATGACTAGACTTATCCCCTATTTTATTCATGAAAACAGTGTCAAAATGCGAAATAAGGGCATTCTGCTTCCTCCCCTAATTTGAAATATCATCTTGAATTGGAAATGAAACAGTTTTTAAAAAACCTTGCATGCCGCAAATGCATATTTTTTTTTTTATGCCGAGACATTTAATTCCCTCCCCTCTTTCGAACTGTGATTTTTTAGACAAGTGAGTTTTTTTCCAAATGCCCTCAACTCCCATGAAATAGTTCCAAGGCATCCTCTCCAGTTATGTCAATCAGTTTCAGGCAGTCTGCAAAGAGACATGACATTTCATAACAATGACATTCCAGCCTGGGAAATGAGTGGTGGGAAATAAGCGGTTTGCTTAAAATAATCTCATTCATCTACACAAATGCATATATATCTATATATACATATAGATATAACATATTACCTTTCTTCAACTTAACCTAGTTAAGTGCAAAAAATATTAAAAAGTGAATTAAAAATTGAAAGGCTTGCTACCTGGGAAAAGATTCAGTTTTCACAAGTAATGAGTGGGAAGGGAAAAATGTCTGATTTCTCTGCTGCTCATGGGTATTTTGATTGAATTTAACACATCTCAAGCTGCCAAAAGCCAATGCTACTCATATGAAGCAGTACTGCTTCTCCAATTAAAAAGTGGAAGCACAGCTGCTTCCAGGCAAGTGGAAAGGAAAGTTGGATTGAGTGGCAGCAAAAGAAGAGGAAAAAAAAATAAATACATGGGCTAATTTATTTGTAAGAAGTTTATTATTTGGTTGGTTTTTCTAGCATGTGGCTGCTATGCTTGTAAGAAGCCAGAGCACAGGTGGAATGGCTGTTATCTTGGGCTGCCAAAGGAAACACAGGAACATGAACTCCTTCCCTGACCACACCTTGTTTTCTATTCAAAATTTTTACCAGCCTTGTTCCCTCTCTCGTTTCCTTTCCTGCCAGGAAAAAAATTGTATGTATTGGACCCTTGTAGTTCACTTCTCAAGAATGAAAAGATTAACAGAAATTTCTTTTTGAGATACCTCAGGAGTAAAATCTATATATATGATGTGCATTCTTCCATGGTGTTTGATCAAATATAGATAGTTTAAAAAGGTAGAATCCAATCCAGATGGACTACTGGTGTTTTCTCATCCTTCCTATTGAACTGATACACAAACTAGGTCTAACACTAGATCATCTGTCAATATTGTGCTGCATATTTTATACAACAAGAGTTGTGAAAAGCAGTAAAACTGTCTTTCATTGCAGGATAGAGCACATACATGCTTAACATCCAATATCTACCACATGCAAATATTATTGCTTTAACATTAATTAGCATATCAACAAAAAACAACATAGAAAGTAATCAGCCATCACATTCATATCCATTCTTTTTAAGACCTGTGGCTTTATGCAACACAATTATTTAATTAAATAAATTCTGCAGCCTAAAAAGGAAACCTGCAAACAATTAAAGACAAAAAAGCAAGACTTTCTTAGATTCTAGGATATGTTAGACTTTGAAAGCACAAATTGCTCTGAACTTTTCCAAATACCCATAAATCATTATTGGGTCAAATTCTAGATCTGACAGCACACTTTTTGGAAGTATTTGGAAACCAAACATAAGTTTGAGAGCGCATCTTAAGGACTGAGAAATCCTCAGGTAACTGTGAGATACCAAATCACTACATATTAACTAAGCCAACTTATACATGTGCTTTCATTCTTCACCAAATGTGAAACAGTTTGAAGAGGTTTAAAATAATCTTTGTTACTTTTCACTCCTTGTGGCCTGTGTACCCAGAGTCTGTTCATATAGAGTTTATTAATCTCTCCTGACCTGTAGGTACTTGGGCTGTGATACCAACTCCATTTTCCAAAGCTGATTTTTAAACCATGCATATAAATAAGAAAATAGACCAAAGAACAAAATCTATACTAGATAATTTCTGATAATGAAGATGGATCAAATATTGTCCCACCCTACATGGATTCAAGGTCCAAGAGAGAAGGCAGTATATGTGCTTCCCCTAAATGAGCTGTCAGATGGACTGCACTTTCCAAACTGCTTAAACCACACAGGAACTTACACTGCATTTTAAAAATGGGATATTACTGTCCAAGAGACAGGGTTTTCTGAGGCGATTTGGCATTTAACATTGTAGGTAGATGTCGAGTGGGATTTTCAGAAATGCCCAAACACCACTTAAATCAATGGGACTGAAGTCAGTCCCACTGAAATCAATACTCAATCAATACTCAAATGTTATTCTGCAGTGACAGGCAACCTTTCCAATGGCTAAATGCAGTAGGGCTGAACCCTGCGCCAAGTCTCTTATACCAACGATTGTTAAATAAAATAATACAGAATATTTAAAAAAGTTCACTGCTCTCCGCCTTTCAGATGTACCTGGAATATTCTGCTTGCATGCACTGAGAATTTAGTGCCAGGTATATGGCTAAAGCAAATCGTACTGCTGCCATGTCAAATAGTCATCCTTAATAAATTATTTGTTATTTAAGTTAAAACCTAGAGCAAATAACAATGCAGCTCTCTTATCTGGAGGAGTAAAACAGCAACTAAAGCTTTGTGGAGCTTTGCTGTAAGGAAGACCAACAAAAAAAGATTTCTGCATAAGGCCTTATAAGGTCAAAAGAGTGAAAACATCATTGTTATTGCCATTCTCTTTGTTAATTAGATACATATCACCATAAAAAACCTTTCAATTTAAGAAACCAACAACCAACCACACATCAAGCAAAAAACCTCTAGCAGTATTTCTGGGTTTACTTTAATTCTATTTCTGTTTTGAAAACCAGATGAGAAAAGCAAGAACAAGCTGACTGTACTGAACACATTTATTGATGTGTATTAGTAATATACTCACCATAAGAACTTTTAATTTAAATGTCATTCTAAAAAAGAATATGATAAAAAAATAAAATTAATTGAAATTTAAACACCCCTCCTCCCAACTTTATGGGTTTGGCTAACATTTGAAATAACTAGATTTTTCAGTTCATCTCCCTTGATATTTGACAATGTTATTTTATTAGTGATAGGTTTTATGGATATAATTATTATTTTTGTTTGCTAAAATGCCTAAGGCTTTCTTTGATTTGATCTAAACCACAGTTCTGTTCCTAAATTTTCAACCTATTATCAAAGTTAAAAAAAAAAGCCTGAAATCCCAAAATATTACTTCTTATCCCTAACTAGTAATTTATAGGTAAAGGCCAATTTTTCAAAAACATTTGTACGCTATGAAAATAATTTTTCATAAATTTGAAAGCTTCATTCTTACGGCATCATGTAGAAATGCTGACTTGAAAATACTTTATCTGAAGCAAACTCTTACAAGTAAATTTTTCTAAAATACCATGGTGGAGTGATGCTCAAACTTCTGAACAGCAGGTTCTATGCACTCAGTTTATGGACAGGCACTTTCAGATAAAGAATTTTTACCAACTTGAAAGCTGACTTTTGCAGATATATATTGTATCCCTTGAACTGTCAACAGGACCTGCTAGAATCCTGACAGAGCCAAATGCAAACCTGGCTTAAGACCCACTCTTAGGAAATGAAAAGATTTGCTGGTGAAGCGCCTTCTCCTTAGAGATCCTTCCGGTACAGATGCGATGCTTATCCATAGGAATTCCTCACCCGTCACTTGGATGAAACAAACTCTGCTGGCAGGAGGATTTGATGTTTCAACTAAGAGTATGTTAGGGAAGCTGTCCTAGTAAAAGTGTCATAAAATATAAATTATGCTACCAGCTTACAGAACTGAATTAACAAAAGTTGTTAAGAGAAGATCTGGCTTGTGCAGAGCAAAGGATCATTCAGGCAGGGGCAGGAGAAGCTTTTGAGATAACTTTAGGTGAAACTAAGCAGACTTCAAGAGCTGTGACCTGGTGCTAGGCAGAGATTTGTGTTTTTTCTCTGTGAAGCAAGGAGCACTAAGGCTTTATGCAACTTCATTAGTGCTAGGATTACTAGGTGACCTTGCTCACCAATCTGAAGGTAGACTCAGACCCTCACTGTTCATCATTACAGGCAAGGTGTTACCAGATTTAAATAGGTACCCTCAAAGGAAAAGAAGATCAGTACATCAAAGCATTATCTCTAGTTTATTTAATGTGGAATAGCCAAATGGCAGGCCTTTTTCATGTTTGAGGCTAGAACTGTAAGCAATTATATCTGTACCATTGTAACTGATACAGGCAAGCCTGTATACTTACCAGGATGTCTTTCATCCTGCTTAGTTTATATAGCATTATCACCCTTAGAAGCTCACATTGCTTTTGCAGCTTTCTAAAGTTTTATAGGCATATTTGGTCTCTAGGGATGAAGTGAAGTACAGAAAAATAATAGTCAGTCCCATCTAGATATGGGTATCTGCCTTTATCTGCTGCTTTAACACTACTGTGAAATACAGGCTATTTTTACAGCTTAAGAAAATTTCTGTATCAAAGCAACACAACAGTAAAGCAGCAAAAATACCACATAATTCTGAATTCCTGCTAAGCCAGATCTGAGAAGGATAGACTAAAACAGAGCTAAAAAGAACACCAGTAAAGATCTTCTCTGTGGTGTCTGACTGTGCATTTATTGTTGTCCCGTGGCTTGGGAGGCCTGCAAATAGCGATATTATTCAATCTCCATTCAAGCTAGCTCTGCAACCAAATTTGAGCATTTCCCTTCATTTTACTTAGCACCTGAAATATTATTAGCTTTCACTAAAAACCTATTCAGGGCAGCTGTGGTGCCTCCTTCCCCCACACTGCATCCCTCCTGCAGTGTGAAAAACAGCCTCTCCTTCCAGCTTCTCTGCCCTTCAGGGACCATCCTCCTTGCAAGGAAGGCTAAATGCTTTCTCTGCAGGACTACTTCAAGGGAGTTTAGCAAACCAGGCTTGTGACACCCAGGGCAGAGTGACACACAGCCCCAGGGAAGGACACTCAGAGAGCAAGGAACTCTGGACACTGGTGAAGAGCTCTGTTTTCTCACACAGCTTTTAGTAGCACTTCAGGTGTGACCAAAGCTGTCTAGCACCCAAACAATACCTTCTGGAATAACTTCTCCTGCATAGAAAATGTTCAGGGAAGGAAGAGACGGGAGAAGATGAAGTGTCTGCTATGGTGAGTGACGGGTCACCACCGAGACAGCCCTGTTTCAGCTTTTATCCAAAAACTTAGAGCTTTTGCCTGAAGACTTTCAGTTGAAGACTTTGTTCTGTGAAACTGAGAAGTAATTTTTTCATGGGAGAAACAGCAAAAAACAAGAAATGATATTCAATATTTTGAGAATGTCCCCCTCTTTTTCATGATGTGACTCAATTTGACCCCAGCAACACCAGTTACAGACACTTCATCTTCCAGAATGGCTTGGGACTCTGGATGCCTTTGGCTTTTATATAGGGATGAATGTGTAAATATGTTCTTCTACTTAGTTGTGTATCAACTGTCTGTGGTAGGTTCTACTGTGGGACAAAGCTGCTTATTGCTCTCTGTTCAACTTAGCCTGTCCTCAACTGAGTTTAGTGGGACATTTGATTTTCTTCCTCCTTTGCCTACCTCTCAGTAGGAGGTGTGGTTTTGGGATATGATCCAGGAGGCTGAAGGTGTATCTGGAGGATCTAAACCTAACTAGGAAAGATCAAAAGTAAAAACCTAGGTGGATCAGCGGAGATATATGGATGATTCTGTAAAGGAAAGGGTTGTGCCTTCAAGTAAAGCAACTGGAAAAAAAGAACATTTTATGGTATGGCTTGGAAAGCTTTTCAGTCTTGAAAAGACAATTATTATGATTAAAAAGAAGGAAAAAAGCAGGTATATACTTTTTTCAGTTTAGAGGTAATGAGTGTGCTCTATAGAAATACTGGTGGAAGACGTGTAACAATTAAAAAGTGTTCTCAAGAGCATTTCTCATAAGGGATGTGTCTCTCACGTATTTTATGTAGCAGACTGACTGGGATGGGCTACCTTTTTTTCTCAGGAATTAATGACCATATGACTTGTGACACAAGCCAGCACTTTTGCAGCACAGCCTAGCACTCTGATTTCTCCAGACAGGAGAAATTAATCTTGCTACACACCTCTACAGGGGAAAACTCATCTCTCACTCACATTGTTTTTAGTGTGATGGTAAATGCAGTCACATCAACTTAGACTGCTTCAGAAGGCACGGGATGGGAGGTGGGAAACAGGAAGTTTTTTCAACAATGAAGAAAAGAACTAGGATTTTCCAGGCCTAAAAGCCTGTGTTCTTATTCTTCTGCAGTGGTTTAATACAATTAACAGAAAAGCACTGAAAGTTCAAAACTTCTTTCTTGGGGCCAAATCCTGAGACATCTAAGGCAAAGGAAGTGGCAAAATTAAATAGAATGGAGAAAAATGGATTTTTCAGGAGCCTAAGGGAGCCACAACACATGGGTGTCCACTTGAAAAATTAGTCTCTCAGGGATCACAGAATTTAATGCACAAAAATCTGTTTCTTTCTTATGAAGACCAGTTCAGTGCATGGACAATAAATTGGCATGCACCTCTTTTATGCTGGGTTTTACATTTCTTTTTTAATTTCACTCAGGATAACAATGAATTTTCAGATAGAGTTACATCTCACCACCTAAAAAAAAGTTAGCAGCAGAGCAGTGTTCAATTGTAGTCTCCTTGCCTTGCCTTCCCTCATCTTAACTCATTTCCCTTGCACAAGCTCTGAAATTCAGCCTTGTGCTGGGCAAGGTAAGTTCCCTGGCAAGACAGCTAAGGTGACCAAAAAAAGTGACAATTTTCCTGCGGGCTTCAGAAGCTGAACCAGTGAAAGACATGATGAGCACCAGACGTGGCCCAAAAAAGGAAGAGGAAGAGCCTGACTGAGAGAGGAGCAGGCAGAAAGAAGGACCTCCCTCTTGGCAGCAGTAAGTTGTTAAACTACCCCCACTTCACCCTCAGAGAAAGGAATGTGAAAAAGGGCAAAGTAAACAAAACAGCAGCAAGGTTTTAAAGGTGTTGGTGGAACGTGCTGACAGGGGAAGACAGACCTGGCTGGGTTATGATGACCTGTTGTTTTTCACCCTGGCTCTTGCACTTGGATGGAGAAAGCTGGTGAGAGCTGCAGCCTCAGAGGGAGCTGAAGGAAGAGGGGAGGGAGAGAGGAGGAAGCAGGAGGGTCTACTCTGGCAACACTGATTCTGGATAATTTCTCACATCCTTTGATAGGGAAAATAGCCTCTCTAGGGAAATATGGAGCTTTTGATATTTGATGAAAGTTCCCATGAATATTTTGATATTTCAATCTACCAGTGACTCCTATGGACAGGAAATGCCTTATGGGAAGCAGAATAAAGCAACTTTTAGAGCAATCATCGTCATATTTCAAGCACTACTAGCTAACAGGATTCTCAAGTTACTAAAAACTTTCCTCTGGCTAATATAGAGCCTATTAGTGAAGTATTATATTATTTGTCAAGAATGCTTTAAAACACTGTCCATGCCTGCCTATATGAACTAGAAAGCCACAGTCAGTAGTTTGCTAGTGAGATTCATATTAAAGTGCTGCTCTGTTGCTTGTATACTGGGACAATGGGTTAAATAAAGTTTTGCAAAGGAAGACACAGACAATCAACCATTCAGAATCTGAGCGTGGCTTGGTGAGGTACCAAGATGGTTTGTATTGTTGCTTCTAGTGGCAGCACTATGTAAAACTACTTGCAACATTCTCCTCTGGAGTATCTCCATTCTCCATCTACACTTATCTCTTGCTCTGCAACCTGATGTGTAATACAGTAACAGAGTGGAGGGCAAGACCAATATCCAGAATTTAAGTATTTATTCTTGAATCCAAACATCTCCCACTCTAAGCTTGTACACTTTTATTAAGCTTGATCTTCCTCTCTCTGCACTGCTGATTGAGAAAATGCAACCATGGGTACATTTTTGCTGTTATTTTGCATATTGCCTCTCAGCTTTTGCTTAGACATGTCAGGTATTGTAGCAAGTATTTCACAGCAGCTCATCTCCTTCTAGTGTAACTACAAAACCAAACTACACAACACAGGAGAAATACAAGGTTATAAACTCTTTTAGAGCTTTTCAGAATGTTCATAAGAGTTTTAGCAGGAAAAAAGCATGACTGACCAATTATTTGAGCACTGTCACTTAGCACGATGGCACGTGACTTTCAATTGTCTTGTTATCTAGTAGAAAGGATTCAAACTGGTTTGGAAAGAAAAAAAACAGGAAGAGAATGTGGGAAACCAAGGTTCAGCCCATGATCTCCTTAGAGAACTGTGGTCAGACAAGCAAGTATGTGCTACTCCAGGATTTTTTCAGGAGTGGCCATTCAGAGAACATTTTTTCTGAAACAGAAGAGGGAAAAATGAAAACCTCACTTCATCAGACTGATTACACTACTCAGCTACAAGAAGGACAACTGTGATACAAACCCTGCTCTGATTAGTGTTAAAATTGTAATGGATCTTAAGTAATTATTAAGGAATTATCATAAGGGAACATAATTAATACCTATTATTTGTAATAGCTATCCTGCATGTGGATACATTTGGGAAGACAAAATCATCAATCAGAGGTAAGAATCAGATTTTGTCCTCTAAGTGTCCAAATTAACCATTAAACCCTTTCAAATTCAGGTGTCACACCTGACTTTAGTCTGTTTCTGGAGTCATATGTTACGCATTTTGTTTTATTGCTTGCTGCTCTACAAAGGAGAAGCTGTCTTGAGAGCCTTCAGTGCCTCAGCATGGCCTTATGTGACTCATCCGGGGGTGATGATGCACCCATCGTGTGCCCTCCACGGTGAGGAAGGCAGGAGCTGTCTGGGGGCCAGCGCCTCTGGGCTGGAGTACAGAAGGCAGCGCAGGACAAGCCTTGCAGGAAGTGGGATGGAGGTGTGGCCGTTTAAGACCAGCAGGAATTTAACCTCCAAATAAGCTACTCCCCTTCCAGTAAGGAAGGGACAGAAGTGGAAGCTATGGGCTGAGATAATTTACTGAAAGCAAAGACCAATGGAATAAAAAGCTCACAGTAACATCAGCAATATTAATAACAAAAGTATACAAAAAGAGAAGGTGTTTTATCTTCAAAAAACGTGTTCACCACCAGGAACAAAAACAAGATGATGGACGTTCCCTGTAGGTCGCAGGTTGGCTTCCCCAGATAAAGACAGGATGGCAACCATTCCTGCACACTGTGGCTCGTGGCAGCCAGGAACAAGGGCACTTTAGGAACCTCTCCTGTGCACCCTGGCACACGACCACCAGGAACAAAAGTAGCATGGTGAGGGGACTCGGGGGCTCGGGGTCTCCCACAGCTAGTCTTCTGCCCTCCCAACCCAAAACAGCAAAAAACAATGACAAACTCCCAAAAGCTATGTCTTCCAAGTCGGGCCATGTCACTGCTCTGCTGGGCTCTGTTTTGTACAGGTGCCTGTTCTGCAGTTTTACAGCTCCACCATGCTGAAGGTCAGTCCCACAGGTCACCACTTCTTTCCTACTGCTCTGCTGCACTTCTTGGAGCTCAGATTGGGTGGATTTGGCTCGGCTCAGCTCAGCTCCTATGGGCTGGGCTCCCCTCAGCTGGACTGGGAGTCAGCCCCACCAGCCCATTCATTCCCTGCTGGCGCTGCCATCCAATACCCATTGATTTGCATTTCGCCGCTTTCCTTTCAGCACCAAGTCCTCTAACTGCCTTATGGAGAAAGTGCAGAGGGACCTGCAGGGCAGCACAGGGACCAGACCCACAGGGAGCAGACCCACAGGGGCAAATCCCAACATTCCAACACCTGGAGAGAGAAAGAGGCAAAATGGCACCGCTCTGAGACAGGGTAATTTTCTTCCCGAGGCCACGCCCCGAGTGGTGATGTGATGGTATACAATATCACTTAGCCGCGCCCACACAGCAGTAAGCCCTGCTTCTGCAGCCACGGCGTGCTCTGCTGTGTCAGGATGGCAACAACTGGGTCCAATTTTGGCACAAAACAGCAAAGACCTTTCCGAAAAAATTGATGGTCATTTGCTTTTGACTAAACACTACAACACCAAAAAACATTGATGGAGCTCATGGAGCTCATAAATCTCCAGTATTCCAGGGCAAATACCTTTGTCCATTCTCAACGTTTCACTGAAAGAGTCATATGAAAGGGTTACTGGAAATAATGCAGGCTGCAATGGTGAGAGCTATTGAATTGTAAAATTATTTTGTCTTTTCAAGTCTGATAAAACCTGTGCTTCATTCATTCAAAGTTTCATTTCTCTCTCCCTTGCATGGGTCAAGAGCTGCTTCAGGGGACACAAGGCACTTTCCCATATCCCAGGTGTATCCCAGGGGTTCTCTGAGGAGCATCAAAGCGTGATTCCAATTCAGCAAGAGGTCTCAGCTTGAAAAGAAGAAAGTTTTTTTTCAGTTTGGTCCCTTTTCCTGATGCAGGTTTCTTTTTATCCTTATATTTGTCACAAATCCACAAAACCCCCACCTACTTCTGAGAGCAGTAGAGTGCTTAGTTTTCCATAGAAATTTTGATGATATGATTGCACAAGTATAGCAGGTATTGCACATCCTTCTTTGTCACATGGCTGTGAATCAAGCATCTTCTTTCCAAGTAGCATGGAAACAGACATTATTAAATAAATATGGACAAATTAAAGGGTAAATTGTTATTTATTCAAATTACCTCTTTTCTCTGTGCCCAGCTTCTGGCAGATTGAAAGATTAAAAAAAGGATCCCATATCTAAAAAAGCCAGATTGTTTTAAAGCTTAAATTATTATTTTTCATGTCTCCCCAGGTGCCTGGCTTGAGCAAAGGTTTAGATTTTGCCTCAAAACTGTAAAAATTTAATTTAAGTGAACTGCTATTTTCATGAACAAAGAGACTTTTTACACTAAGTGATGTGGGTCATTAATTGGACATCTCATTCATCACAGACCCCTACCAGAGAAAACAAAGGACAAGAACAAAAACACGACTCTGGCTTTGTCAAAAAAAAAAAAAAAAAAAAAAAAAAAACGTTTGGGGAATG